>JAVTVY010015107.1:0-65865 GCA_036873755.1 Hanleya hanleyi | reverse complement strand
ATTTAATTACCTGGGTGGTGAGGGCAAAAAACAAAGTGCCTTCTGTGTCTATTGGCGGAAATTAGCGCAGTTGCTGAGTTCTGGGGATAGATTGCTGTTATTCAACTAAACATAGAAATAGTTTTGTATAATTTGAATGAATTATGTTCATTTGGTTAAAATTAACTTCGTTTCACAATAAAATGCGATCGGATCGCTCGATTACCAAAGGCAATATTTCGTAGTCGGCTCACTACTTGATCGCCATGTATATGCTACCCATGGATGTATATGCTACCCATGGGTGGCTTTTTGTGCGTTCTATGTCATGTATGTGAGAGGCCAAGTTCCGCCAATACAGAAATAGCCGAACGTGAGATTGACTTTTGCACCATCAAGTCAGGGAGTGATCAAATTTATTAGAACAGGAAGTTGACAGAATGGTTCAAAATCATCCAGATAATCCATTATTTCCACATTATTTCAATGATTTTCGAGGGTAATCAAATTTACTAGTAAAGCCGATTAAATTTTGTCCCCAAGCTTTAGAGAATGATTAAATTTTGTCCCCAAGCTTTAGAGAATGATTAAATTTTGATAGGGGGATTGAATTATTGGAGGGACTACTGACTTCGTGCCATGGTAAATTCTCTGCGCAGGTTGAATTGCATGGTGAGGATCACAGTCACAGTGATCACAGCGAGGAACATTAGATGTAATTGCTAACTTCCCTATCACATGTATTGATTTACGAAATGGAGATAAAATTTGCTTCTTCAAAATATGCCACTTACGAATTAATCTAGATGCCAATTTTAGATAAATTGGCGTCTGAATTATTTGTAGGCAGCGGTTTTGGAACAAAATGGCCCTCTCTACCAAACTTTCCATGCTACATGTATCTCCGGAACGACAAACAATTGAGAGCTGACATTCCGTGACTTTATAGTTTATCATATTGGGGTCATTTTGAGCCTATTTGCATAACCCCCGGAGTACAGGATCATGGGTAAATTCAAAATGGCAGCCACATGAATTACCAGAAAAGTGTCATTTTTCTTCAAAATTTCTGCTTTTCTGCGAAGAAAAATGGGCAAAAACTATTTTATTTCACATCACATTAATATTTACTAATTTATCATTCAGTTTTTGTGGAGAAATTGCATAAATGAAAAATTAAAAAAATCTGACTGAAAAATCGACTCAAAAATGTCGTTTTTGAAAATGACGTCACTGTGACGTCATCAAAGTGGCCTTCTTGGACTTTTTTTTACATTTTCTGGTAGAGCTTATAGACTTTTATATAGTGTGGTAAGTTTCAACCCCCTAGCTCAAGGGGTAAGAAACATAATTAGGGGGGCCATTTTGCCCCCAGACATGCCAGAGGTCTGGACAGGTCCCAAAAAGCCCAAGCCAGATAGGGTTAATGATCAGCTGACAGTTAGTCTCATTTCCTCGTTTTGGGTATTTTAACATATCAAGTTAAACTCATCTTCATTTGATCAATTAGCCAATTCCTACGTTCTCACTTCCAACCTGCCTTGATTTATCTGATCACCTTCAGTGTTCAAAATCTGAGGTGTAAATTTCACCTAAGAACGAAAGACGAACCAATCAGAACCTACACGCCAATTGTGTGTAGAGCGACACCATCCTCAAGTAGCGGCGTCATTCCTCCAAATATGGTGCTTGTATTGGCCCAATATATACATGTAGGTCAACCAATCAATCACGCGCTTCTTTGACACATTTCAAAATTCAAATGTTTTGGCGGTCAGTGACGTCTCGTGTCTATTTATAAGTTCTTTGAACATTGAATGGGGCCAGATATATCAAGGGAAGTTCGAAGTGGGAACGTAGCAATTGGCTCGATAAAATGGAGATGATTTCAATTATCCAAACATATCTTTTTCCACCTACCAAACAGTGATTTCCTCGAACAGGAAAAGAGATTATCAAGATTGTGTCATAGATTAGCCAATGCAGATCAAACCTAAATGACATCAAGTAATTCTCTTGAGATTTCAAATATGACAAGCTGGGAAAATATTTCCTTCAAACATGTCAAATAGCTTCTTAGCCACTAAGTTTTCAAATTAAGTTTACCCCATATTGCCATATAATGGGAAAGGTCAAACTGTTACCGGCATGGTTTATACTGGGCAGTAACAACCACAATCTCAGTAAACTCAGATATAATATCATGGAATATTATATCTGAATTCAGCCCTATATAAATCCTGTGCGAGTTGAAACTACTATTGTTAGCCAATCAGATGGATAGCTGGTTGTAACTATTTCAAAATCACGCCCACAGTAATTACACACGGTAGCTCGTGGTCTGATATATAAACATCATTCAAAAACAGTTTCCAAATATGGCATCGTTACTAGACAGGGTCCGTAAACATCAAAGAGTTTACTCCCGCCGAAAAGTCTGGCTTTGTTAGGGGTAGAAAATATCAAAAGATTGTGCTGTGCGAAGATGTTAATCTCTGTGAAGTAAACGTCAATCATTGTCAGAGTGAAAAGGTTTAAATGGTCGTGATTGGCTTACTAAGGGATCTCGTAGAATATTGGCAAACATTTAACACGAAGTTTTCATAGCGTTACGTCTAGATGGTATTCCCCTGATTTACCATCTTGGTTTACCTAGATTGTAATGTAACAACCATAGAGAAATATTGTACCTTCAGCTGAGGGCTGTCGTAGGTAGTCAGGGGCAGGCTCCGATTCTGACCCTGTCCCTCCAGTAGCCTGATGGGCTGACCTCTCAACTCTGATCTCGGACCGGTTCACCGGAGGTTGTTGTTGTTGCTGTTGTCGTTGTTGTTGTTGTTTTTGTGCTGGCACAGCAGGAGCTGGACGTGATGGGGCAGGAAGTCTGGAACCTGGAATGTTATGAAAGTTCAGATCCTGATGAGTTTTTCTTGGATCGTTATGACAGTTACAGGCCTGCAAGTGGCTCACAGTGAAAATATAGGATTAAATTTGCCAAAATATAAGAGAAATATAGGAATTTTCTTAATAAAATATAGGATATAAGTGTAAGACAGGTCACTATTACATTATATGTTCCAAATTTGGTAGTTTTCTGGTGTTTAATCAAATTATTTCCACTGAATGCGGTCATAGTGGTGGCCATTGAGGAAACCCGTTCTGCTGCTTGGTTCAACAAATAGAGATTTAAAGTTTTTCTTTTTTGCCGAGCAAAGCCAGGCAAATTTTTTTTCCTGAAATGTATTTCCTCATGCTAGTTTGACTCATTTCAGAGCACTGATGAAAGTTTTCATGAGAAAAAGTCAAAATATAAGAAATATAGGAGGTTTTGAGTAAAATATAGGAATGACTAAAAAATATAGGAAATATAGTCCTGAGGCACTTGCAGGCCTGCTGTTAATATAGCATGTGAATTCTAGTTTTCATTGTGATATAAAGCGGTATATACTATTGCCATTTAAAAAGTGGGTATGGCTGTACTATGGTCATAATGGCAAATTACAATACCCCAAAGCCAATTTTAGTTGACCAAATGCATCATTGTATGGGGCGCTGTGTCCAATAACTTAACATTGGACAGAAAGTCGACTTTTTTAAACTTTCACTGCAGGGCCTGATTTTTAACAGGCAGGGAATCCAACAGATTTCCGTAAAATATTAGCAATCTGTATAGAAATGATAGCATAACTGAATTCCCGTGGATTCCCATAGAGCTGGGTTGCGAGAATCTATTTGGATTCCTGTGAATTTTGACGAAAAACAAGGCCTGCACTGGAACACTCTGAAGGTGCCAGGCCCTGATGTTGTACATGTAGATAAAGCATGAAGGAATGACATATAAATTAATTGACTTGAATTCTGCCATTGATCCATGAAAATGAACAGCCCGGTGATATAATCTTGATGGCTCCCTGAGCATTCAAACTTCGTGGAAAAGATTTTCTGATGGTGTCTGGTAAGGCCTCCAATATTTTTGTATTATTCTGAATCAAGGCTGGAAATAGGTACCTGCCAAATTTTAAAATACCCCTGCAGATCATGATGAACTATTCCAGCTTGAATCTCCATTTACAAAGGTAAACCGGTCATGGTGCAGAACATTTTCCAAAATAGGGGTGACAAGTAGTTATGAAGGAGAGCATCCACCAAAAAAATGCAGTCATCAAATGAACTCGAATGTTCAGCTGCTCAGTGCCATCATTGTTGCAAAAATGTTCTCAGTTTGTCTATGGTGGATTACATCCGCGGGGGCCATGGACCTCTATGGTCGATTTTTTTTGGTCGATGACATCTCATATCATTGATGAAGAGTATGATTTGAAAATGGAGATATCGCTGATGAGCTAAACACAATCTCATACAGCGGATGGCACACATATTGGATTATGCACATCCATAAAACATAATACCAACTGTCCTCTCACCAATGTCCATGCACTCCCCAAGTTTGAAGTAGATTGGTTAAATCGTTCTAGATTTGTCCAGACAAGATCTAAATGCTGAAAATCTAAGATGACTGATGGTGGCCATCTTGGATTACACAGGTAACTGAAAAGCAATGACAACTGTCCTCTCACCGATGTCAAGCCAAACTGTAAGTTTGAAGTCGATCAGTTGAATTATTCTAGAGTTGCTGTCCAGACAAGATGCAACTGCTTAAAATGCAACATAATTCAATATCGCTGGTAGATGGCAGCCAAATTGGATTATGCTCGTTCATGAAACACAATCCTAACCGGGATATCACCAAGGTCAAGGGACTCCCCAAGTTTGAAGTAGATCAGTTGAATCGTTCTTCAGCTATTGTCCGGACAAGATCAAACTGCTTAAATTCCAATGAAATCCAGTATGGCTGATGGTGGCCATATTGGATTAAGCACGTCCTTGAAAAACAATCCTAATCCTCCTCTCAACAATGTCAAGGCACTCCCCAGGTATGCAGTAGATCGGTTGGATTGTTCTCGAGTTATTGTCCGGAAAAGATCCAACTGCTTATAATCCAATATGGCTGACGGCGTCCATATTAGATTACGCACATTGCTGCAAAACAATCCCAACCGTCCTCTCACCAATGTCAAGGCACACCCCAAGTTTGAAGTTGATCGGTTAAATCGTTCACGAGTTATTGTCCGGACAAGAATATCTAAGATCCAACTGCTTATAATCCAATATGGCTGACGGCGGCTATACTGGATTATGCACATTGCTGAAAAACAATCTCAACCGTCCTCTCACTGATGTCAAGGCACTCCCCAAGTTTGAAGCAGATGAGTTGAATCGTACTCCAGTTATTGTCCGGACAAGATCAAACTGCTTAAAATCCAATGAAATCCAGTACATGGCTGATGGTGGCCATATTGGATTAAGCACGTCCTTAAAAAACAATCTTAATCCTCCTCTCAACAATGTCAAAGCACTCCCCAGGTATGAAGTAGATCGGTTAAATCGTTCACGAGTTATTGTCCGGACAAGAAAATCTAAGATCCAACTGCTTATTATCCAATATGGCTGACGGCGGCCATACTGGATTATGCACATTGCTGAAAAACAATCCCAACCGTCCTCTCGCCAATGTCAAGGCACACCCCAAGTTTGAAGTTGATCGGTTAAATTGTTCAAGAGTTATTGTCGGGACAAGAAAATCTTACGGAATCTCACCAGTGTTTCTAAGTCCCCCCCCCCTCCCCCCACTAAGTAGCGGGGAAATAAAAAAAAAAAAGCAGAAAAAAAATATATTTCAACTTATTCCAGAATTGGTACTTACTGTTTCAATTTCGATCGTGTAATTTCATGTTCAATACATAGATTGCCAACGGTTACAATCGAGTCCAACTTCCGGAGTTCCGGAGAAAGGACTCTTACTTAATCACCAAGTTAAAGTGGAGAAGAAAATGACATGACTTTGTTCAGGCCCTAAAATTTGGGGCGAACGATCGTTCAGTTCGCCTAGCGGTTACCCAAAACGAAAGACGCATAACCGAATATTCGTTCGCCTAAATTATGGGCCAAACTCTGTGTCACGATGACATAATTTTAATAATAATTTCCTGTTCTAACCTGAAAATATTTCCGATCGAAGGGATTCAAGCATGGGCTGTACTTAAGAGTGATTCGATGTTAATTCACACACAAGAGCCCCAGTCTAGGGGAGATAATTGAACCTGAAACCCTTGTGCGTTTTCATACACTCTCTGATACTTAGATGATATACAGCCCAGGTGTATATACCGCGCTGTGTGCGATTATATGAACAGGGTAAAAGTTTCTCAACTTCCTCTCACCCAACTGCACGTTGTATCCTGGTTATGGGGCCCTAACCAAGACGCAAAACCATAAGTGTGCGGCCCGGAACCTGCGTGATGCCGACAGACGAAAACGAAAGTGAATGACAGACGAAAACGAAAGTGAATGACAGAGAAACTTTACGTTCAACTGTTTTAAGATTAAAACATGTATATAATTTAATTTGAGATAATATTTTAGAAATAGAGGTCACATCAATTCCAATGATAGAAATCTGCCAGTCACACAAAATTGGACTCCCTACGCAACACGTGGTAATGACGAAAATTGGTCACCGGGTAATGATTTTTCATTACAAGGGCACCGGAAGCCAACGGCAGCGTCCGATATTGAGAGGGGCTAGATTATATAGGGCCGGCTATGGGAACGAGATTATTATTACATACAAAATCAAAATGTCGGCGTAGATAGCAACAGCAATTTACATTGAATGAACTCCAGTCAAAAACCAATGCCTAACCACAACAAAACTCAATGGCATTTATAACCTATCTGCTTAACCTATTTGGATAACCTATAGGTTATGCAGTTCAGAAACGGGGGAATGAACTACATGTATGGGTTACGAAGGGTCAATTTCACATAACCTATTTTCAGGTTAAGTAACCCTTTCAAATTTTAGGGCCTGTTGTTGTTGATGGCTCTCGGTTCATTTCGTTCTCCGCCGCATTTCGTGCATGCATGAAAAATTTACAAAGTGCAAACATGATTCCAAGTGTCTTTTTATTCAAATTAATACTATACAAGCTAAGCCCTATTGATACATGCGAGAAGTTTCAGCTTGATATCGTTTGTTTATTTGAAGATATTCAAAATGATCCCTGAAAAAAATGTTGTTGTTGTTGTTACTATAATTACCTGACATGTTTCTGGTCCAGCCCTTAAATATGATATATCAACAACATGTTTTTAGTGACGTTGAAATATTTGCTTCTGATATATCGGTCTCACTTGCTATTCTTGCCAACTCTTAGTATCAACGGCATTCTTCTCACACATAAATATTCGCTTGATGACACACATGCGCGTGATATTTGCACTCGTCTAGACAATTGTGCTCGCCACAACAAGGAAGCAACTAAGGGGACATAACTCTTCTCGTAGTGGCGCGCATTTTCGGGTTAGCCGGTTTTCGCGTATAATCGTGCGTAATCACTTGCATTTCGCGAAAAATCGCCCTTAACCACCCAATCTTCTCCGCATAATTTAATCTAAAGTAAGATAACTTAACAGTGATAGATACATCAGAAAGCGCTGACTTGCTGAGATTTGCCGTTGATCTCTAACCTAGCTAAATAATATATAGCCCTCCCGAGTATGAGGGCTATAGGTCGGCCCCAGTCACCTCCAGCGAGGGTTTTAGATAATTTTATTACGAATCACCCACCTCTGAAACTTCCGTACATCTAATCTCTATCCCCTCCTGCGCGCTATTTTAAAATCTTGCGCACTATTGTGAAATAGTGACGCATATATCGCCGTCTGAATTTTCCAGTCGAAAACTTCAACTCTCTACGCGCCATGTTGGTGACGTCACGCTATATGTGTATGGGCCATTTGCAATTGAACATGGCGCGCGAAGTGAAAGTCGTCGACTGGAAAATTCAGACGGCGATATATTCGTTACTATTTCACAACAGTGCGCAAGATTTTAAAATAGTGCGCAGGAGGGGGTAGAGATTAGATGTACGGCAGATTCAGAGATGGGTGATTCGTAATAAAATTATCTAAAACCCTCGCTGGAGGTGACTGGGGCCGACCTATAGCCCTCATACTCGGGAGGGCTATATATTATTTAGCTATCTCTAACCCAGGAGTGAATGGGACTGTATGTTGTTATCTTTTGATACTAGCGTACCGGTGACGATGAAATTACAATTTGTGTCAGCAAATTATATTTTGCAACACATACCAAAGTATTACACTTCAAGTAAGCCTATTTAGGGGATGATGAATGAAAATGTCCGTCAATTTGACCAAATGGAACGGTACATGATTTGTAAATGATATAGGTGTACTACTTTGGCTACGAGTACACCTATTTTATATAAAAAATTACCCTGGGTCATACTCTCTTTCTAGCAAGAACTATACGAGTTTCCATATTCACCATCAATAAATTACATACTTACAAAACAATAGTTGATGGGGTTGTCAGGAGAAGTCCATTTGACAACATCACTCAAATGTTAAAAGTAGTAGCGTAATAAAAATATCCCCCAAGTTCATCATTACATTATACATCATACGAGATGTCAATTTGAGAAGGCCTGACAGTTTGAAAATTATTTTACACTTTACCATGTTCAATTCACGCCTAGGAGATCTGCCAATTGTCTGCGAGACCCGTAGAGAGTTCCACGCCACAATGGTACTCATTCCTAGGAAGGCTTACTCATCCAGGTGAAATAGTAAAATCCAATGCACAGCTCCAAGTCCAATAGGTTTGCCATCCAAGATGAATTCTTCAGCTTCCTGGATAAAAGTGACCTGCCCCGAACGGTCTTCAGTTAATGACATCTGACATAGGGCTGTTTCAGTGTATTTTTTTAGTATTCATGGTATTATAAAATTCACCAGGGTGTCATTTGCAATGTTATCTATGCCCATCAACATGTTCTTGTCCGCTGAATATCTGCAGATCTATCAAACTGATCTGACCAAACTTTAGTGAGAGCTTCCTGAATGTTGACTGATGAAGTGATTAGATTTTCAGATGGCTATGATGATTTCATGAATTTTAATTATTTCTTTTATTTTGTTTATTGATGGCTTGGCTTTTTGCACTGTTATCTATGCCCATTGGGAACCCTTGGTTGCATGTTTCATTGTGACTTTTGAAGGTTCCCCGATACACGAAAGCCTGGGCCATTCAAGATTACCATTGGATGGAACTCCCCGATTCCCATATATTCTGAGAGCTTACATGATGCTACACTTGTTCAACCTATGCACTACCCTTGGAGGGATTTCTCCACCCCTGGGGCACTAAATGTTAAAGTTTTGGACTTTTTTTCTCCTTTTATAGTAATAACTAACAGGTTGGTGACATTATTTTATTTCCCAAGTACAAGAGAAAATAACCGCAGTATCGAACCCGTTAGGTTTGAACTTCATGTCGCCTTAAATGAAGGACAACATTTTTCTTCAATATTGCTACATCGATTTATCAGAAATCTTTTGCACAAACCATATTTTATTTCAGAAGTATAATATGTAATAACTGGCAGGGGAATCCCTGCAGTATCGAACCCCTGTTAGTGTGAATTTCGCGTAGCCTTAAATGAAGGACAACATTTTTCTTCAATTTTGCTATTAAATCATTCTACTCCACATCATATGATTTATCTTAAAGCTTTTGCACAAAACATATTTATTTCAGAAGTGTAGTTTGAATTTCGCGTCACCTTAAATGAAGGACAACATTTTTCTTCAATTTTGCCGTTAAATCATTCTATTTTACATCATATGATTTATCCTAAAACTTTTGCATGAACCATATTTGTGTCCACACATTTAACTGGTACAACATAATGCTTCAATTTTTGTCACCAAACATGTTACTGTACCTTGGAAATTATTTAAAACGAGTGATTAGGAGAGTGTCAATCGGTGTGTTTCTATGCCATTAAACTTATCACACTTGTGCAATGCATAAATTGCCACTGATAAAGCTACACTTTCTTGCATGCTGTAATCCCAGCACACCACTCACGTGAAAACGAAGTCTATTATATCTATCACTTTCATTTTTTGTTTCAATTGAGTTTTGGGTGCCCATACATTTTTCGGAATGCAGCCCTGATCCTACTTGACTAAAAAAAAACGGCTGAGGGGTCCACACACCTTTTAGGTGCTTGCCTGCAATTCATGTTATAACTGGCCATGACTGCTAATAGTACAGCTGATAATCTCTCATATCATAAGAATTGTGCAAATTATGACTAAAGCATGAAATTTCTACCAGTGTTAGTACATGCCATAAGCTTCATTTTCAGATCGGGAGGTAAGGCAGATTTGACCTCTGAGGACCGTGAGAGGTCAATGACCTCAATTACATTTTTCACGATTCTGGTGCAGTTTGTCCGTTTTGGGAATCATTAGAAAGGTATGTTATGATTATCTGCTGCACTTTAATTTTTAATGTGCACTGAACAAAGGCTATAAGCTTAAAGTACAGTGAGGTCAGTGACCTCAGACACATGTATTGTACATACCGGTACATGTAATACAGACGCATTATCCATATAGACGCATAAATGTCAAGGTGTCTGATTGCACCTAACAGTCTCCCGAACATGCACATAATGCAGCGCACTTGAGTGCAGCCTTGGTGCACTTGCAGCGGCCGGTACATCCCTTCTTGCAGTTGCAGTGGATCAGTTCGTGGCAAGATTTTGATGCCTCTGGCAGTGTCGTCCAAAGAGGCTGCCACCTAGAGGCCTCCTTTGTCCAGCCCCAGTCAGATGGGCTTGGTAACTCAGGATTCAGGACCAGAGTTTGGTTCCAGCAGTTGGCCTGGAGAGATGCACGCTTGATGTGCTGCTGGAGTGCTGCCTGCGTTGGGGGAATGTTTTCTAGAGCCCTAGACTTGTGTGCGAAGAGCTGTTTCCTAGCATCGTTCACTTCCATGATGTCACTGGTGCGGTCATACATCAGCACAACGAAGCGCTCCAGCAGTGACATTGACTCCTCACTGACATCACTTGGCATGCGTAAGAGTTCTTCAAAGGCATGCAGTCACCTCTGGGAACACTTTCCAAATCTCCCAGGCAGTCTTCTTCCCTCTGCCAGCGAATGAAAACACAGTGTCGCACCCTGTGAGGGCATGGAAGATGGGGAGAGTAGCACATTGTCTTGGGTTCATGGCGGCAGCCAGTTGGTGAACAGCTATGTACCGGAAGCTGGATCCAGTACCAAGAGCTATCCACAGCTCGTCAGGATTGATGTTGTTGAAAGAAGCCACAGCCAGTACCACAACATCAGTATCCACAGTGCGTATGGCCACCTTCCTCATCCCCTTCTGCACAGCATCTGCCACATGTAGAAGCATGCGAGTGTCCGCCTCCTCGTGTGAACATGGGGCGAGGCTGGTCAAGTTGGACTCGGCAGGAGAGCACAGGACCTCAGTTCCACATGTTGCATACATTTCCTTGCCATCAGCTATTGGAAGACGAATGGCCTCTCGTGACAGGAAACCAAACAGCTCAGTCTTGTTTTGATCAACACGATGGAAGTCCTTCCAGTTCTTAGGCATGACGGTAGAGGGAGCCACTCTTTTCCTGACGCCCTTGCCCCTCTTCTGTCTGGTCGTGCCTTTCAGGCTGTCAGGTAGATATACATCCCAGACGAGGTCCAGTCTGTGGACCTTTTCCAGTTGAGTGGAGATGTAAGGTGCAAAAACTATGTTCACATACTCTTGAAAGGTCTTTGCCGCTACAGGATTGAGCATTTGAACGTGATGGGGATCTTGACCAGTTCTTCTCCCACGAGAACCAGGCAGCCCCACCTGCATTATCAACAGGAGGAAAACTGCGCCTTGCAGTCAAAGCAGATCTACTACACTGCCTGAAATCAGACCAAACCGAAACCACAAGCGCACCTGTGGTTGATGCCACAATCCTTGACGGAGCAGCTATTGTTCAAATGCTCAATCCTGTAGCGGCAAAGACCTTTCAAGAGTATGTGAACATAGTTTTTGCACCTTACATCTCCACTCAACTGGAAAAGGTCCACAGACTGGACCTCGTCTGGGATGTATATCTACCTGACAGCCTGAAAGGCACGACCAGACAGAAGAGGGGCAAGGGCGTCAGGAAAAGAGTGGCTCCCTCTACCGTCATGCCTAAGAACTGGAAGGACTTCCTTCGTGTTGATCAAAACAAGACTGAGCTCTTTGGTTTCCTGTCACGAGAGGCCATTCGTCTTCCAATAGCTGATGGCAAGGAAATGTATGCAACATGTGGAACTGAGGTCCTGTGCTCTCCTGCCGAGTCCGACTTGACCAGCCTCGCCCCATGTTCACACGAGGAGGCGGACACTCGCATGCTTCTACATGTGGCAGATGCTGTGCAGAAGGGGATGAGGAAGGTGGCCATACGCACTGTGGATACTGATGTTGTGGTACTGGCTGTGGCTTCTTTCAACAACATCAATCCTGACGAGCTGTGGATAGCTCTTGGTACTGGATCCAGCTTCCGGTACATAGCTGTTCACCAACTGGCTGCCGCCATGAACCCAAGACAATGTGCTACTCTCCCCATCTTCCATGCCCTCACAGGGTGCGACACTGTGTCTTCATTCGCTGGCAGAGGGAAGAAGACTGCCTGGGAGATTTGGAAAGTGTTCCCAGAGGTGACTGATGCCTTTGAAGAACTCTTACGCATGCCAAGTGATGTCAGTGAGGAGTCAATGTCACTGCTGGAGCGCTTCGTTGTGCTGATGTATGACCGCACCAGTGACATCATGGAAGTGAACGATGCTAGGAAACAGCTCTTCGCAGGCAGCACTCCAGCAGCACATCAAGCGTGCATCTCTCCAGGCCAACTGCTGGAACCAAACTCTGGTCCTGAATCCTGAGTTACCAAGCCCATCTGACTGGGGCTGGACAAAGGAGGCCTCTGGGTGGCAGCCTCTTTGGACGACACTGCCAGAGGCATCAAAATCTTGCCACGAACTGATCCACTGCAACTGCAATAAGGAATGTACCGGCCGCTGCAAGTGCACCAAGGCTGCACTCAAGTGCACTGCATTATGTGCATGTTCGGGAGACTGTTAGGTGCAATCAGACACCGACATTTATGCGTCTATATGGATAATGCGTCTGTATTACATGTACCGGTATGTACTATACATGTGTCTGAGGTCACTGACCTCACTGTACTTTAAGCTTATAGCCTTTGTTCAGTGCACATTAAAAATTAAAGTGCAGCAGATAATCATAACATACCTTTCTAATGATTCCCAAAACGGACAAACTGCACCAGAATCGTGAAAAAATGTAATTGAGGTCATTGACCTCTCACGGTCCTCAGAGGTCAAATCTGACTTACCTCCCGATCTTAAAATGAACCTTATGGTATGTACTAACACTGGTAAAAATTTCATGCTTTAGTCATAATTTGCACAATTGTTATGATTATCCGCTGCACTATAACAGTAAATTACAGCACGGACAAGGGACGCAAAAAGAAAAAAATGTGAGAAAACCCCTCTACCCCGTCCGTCATCACAGTTACTTGCAGGGAATTCCTTGGAGAATGAAGTACTTGCGGCAGAATTATGAGGAGGGGGAGCTAACGCCCCTACTAGACCCCTCGCCCCACTTCTCATTTCCACTGGCAACACTCTGCCGGGTCTGCGAGAGAGTGAAGGACCAATTCGCGAAAGAGCAAAGCGACCAAGCAGGGGAAGAGCCTGAGAGGGTGGTACCCCCTCGAAGCGCTAGTGCTTTTTATATAAAAACTAGAGCCTATGGGCTTTAATGAGATCTGGTAGCTGGGTTATTTGGGGATAAGTTTGTAATGAAATAAACGCACAATTATATATTTAATTTCAAGTTAGGCACAGGTGACACCAGGCACGAATGTACATTGTATGTGGCTAAAACGCAATCACAAGTTACATCCTGTGACAAGGTATATGAAGGGCCGTTCGCGCCATAAACGCATCCTTTTAACTTCTTAAACGTTTAAACATTGTAAAGCTTTAAAAAGTTTAAACATTTAAACTTGAACATGTTGAACCAACCAATCAGATGTTATGAACTGACATTTTCCTGTTAAAAAGCAAACGTTTCCAGTTGTAAATTCACGACTTCAGACGTTTCCTGTCAAAAGAAAAATTCGGTCTTTTAAAGGTTTCCGGTTAAAAGGATAACGTTTCCGGTTGTGATCGTCCAATCAGATTTTTTATTTGGGCCGCGTGCATTCCAACATCTACACCAACACATGCAAATCTCCACTGGCAAACGTTTCCGGTATGTAGTGTATTTTAACCAATGAAAACTGTTCTTACAAATAAGGTTTTGGAGAATATCTTTGGCACCGGGACAATTTGCGCAGGACATTATGCACGGTGGGCATGAGGAATACAATATGCGCGAATATTTGTAAGGGTTATTTTGATTGGTTCAAACAGACTACATAGCGGAAACGTTTTGCCAGTGGACACGTGTTGATGTTGAGGTTTGAACATACGCGGCAGCAATAAAAAAATCTGACTGAACGATCACAACCGGTAACGATTTCCCTTAAACCGGAAACGTTTAAAAGTCTCGAATATTACTACTGGAAAAGTTTGCCTTTTGACAGGAAACGTCTAAAGTATTGGACGTTACAACAGCAAACGTTTGCTTTTGGACAGGAAAGGTCTTCCAAATGTCAATTCATGACATCTGATTGGTTGGTGCAAGTTAAACGTTTAAATTTATTAAACGTTTGGATTTATGGCGCGAACGACCCTTCTTAAAAAGTACCGACATAATGAAGTTGAACATACCAAAGAAAGGCAGTCCTAGGATAAAAGTAAATCCGAAATTGGAAGCCGAAATATAGAATATTATATCACAATGACTTCCATTTTCGGAGTTACTTTTATCGTAGTTTATGTGAAATTGATCTGTGGGAACAATGAAAGGTAGTCCTATAATGAGGGAAGTTGCACACGTTACGCTAACCATGTGTTACCCAATTAATTTCCGTCCAATTAGACACTACAGTAGGTGCTCATCCAACCTTGACTCAACCAAAATAGCTGAATTTTGCTCTTCATCTTGATACATAATTCCTCCAATATGTCAGTTCGGGATTCCAGATGAACACCATGACCACCATGTTAATTTAGCCAGCATAAAGAAAGAAATACGATACCTTCTTTAAACATGGTATTGTTGGTGTTGCGTTGAAACTGACCTGTTGAGAATTCGATGGGAAAAGGGGCCAGTGGAATGAAGTCTAGGCCTAAATACCCACAGGGGATTAAGGTCAGTTTGTACAGAACATACATGTACCTAGGGGTATTATTAGAGATTGATTTAGTGTTATGAGTGAGAAGGGCTGGACATCAAGGTTGATGATGGTTATGTCACAAGTTAGGATAAGACAAGACATGTATTACACTTTCTGGTTATCCCACAGGTTGACTGGTGGAGTACAAGATAGGAAAAGATTATAAGATATGTTACAGCTTGCTCTTGTGAGAAAAGCAAACAGTGGCCTGCAAAGGTGATAATGAGACAATGGTGGCCAGGTTGGCTGCTATGGTGCATCTCTCACATATACACCTAACCAGCTAAACTGTATAATTTTCTCAGCAGAGTCCAAGCTTTGGTAAAGTGACGATACCAGTCTGCCATACTTTAGAGCGTATTAATCTCATATTTTGTGGGAAAACAATGAACAGAGTAATATTTAATGCAGATAAGGGATCAAATATATGCCAAGTGACTATTAGTGACTAAATATAGACATACAAAAGCCTTTCAACCACTAAGGATCCCCAAAACTCATCTCTGTGGAACTACTTTCATGCAGCGTAAGGTTATCCCGTGAGTCGGTTTGCACTTTTGTCCATTTCCCTACAGCATTCTAAAGAGCCTCTGGCTTACGCCAGATCTCAAAAAACGCCATTTGTGTTCAGGTGATATAAAACAAAAAGCGTGTTCAGGTGATACAACTTACAAGGCGCTATTGAGCTTCTCTTTTAACCATATCTCGTTAGGCCGTATATTGTTAGAAATAAATGGTCGGGTACGGACCTGTAAAGGTATAGCACGCAGCCAGAAACAACCTATAGCATGTAGGCCTATGATATACGAAAAGCGAAATTCGTATGAAGAAAATTCATTTGTTTCGTTGACAAAATAACGTGAACACCAAACCGACATCATGCATACGAACGTACATGTTACTTTCCACGCACGATCAAAATTGTCCCGAGAGGGCTAGCCGGTGCTCGGAGCCGCTAACGAATTCAATGGCGCTTGGACCGATCAGTCTTATTCAACTTGGAAGCTGTCAAAACTGCTTGCATTTCTAGTTTGTTTTTGTTTTTTGTTTTCTTCTTTCTTTCTTCTCTTTTTTTTACTGGCTTTCTTTCTTTCGTATTTTTTATTTAATTTTTGCTCAAAAGTGGTACGGCCATGGCCGTACCTGCCGTACCGCTTCCGACGCCCTTGGATATGAGTGATGAAGTTAAATTGACTTCTGCTGACAACCCCATTAACCAATGTTTTTGAATCTATATATACACTGTACTTATATTGATATTAAATATGAAACCTCATATATCATATTTGCAGTCAGGACCAAGTTGATATATAATAAAGGTACTTGTACATAACCAAATATAGTGCATACGGTAGCAGTTCCAGACTACCGATCATTCTGGTCAAATTTATATTGCTCAAGGTGCAAGTGGAACATCTCTTCACTGAACATGTTGAACTGTGAGCAGGTTAGCAGGGCCATATCCAGAGTTTATTTGGGGACACCCTTTCTTGCCTTTTTTGGGTGCATTTGTATGTAAAAAGCATTAAAATTGTATGTAATGTTTGGGCACCCATACCCCTTAACAGGTATCAAAATAATGGCTGTGGATATGGCTCTGGTTAGGGCGATCCCGCTCTCTAAAATGGAGGTAAAAAGGGATGTTTTGCTCAATAACTTTTGATTTCTAATTAACCAATGCTTCAAAACTTCAGGCATATTAATTAATCTATTGTTCCATGTCCTAAAATTAATTTGCCATGTCAAGAACCGGTCAATTTTGTTTAAACAGCACGACAAAAGTTGGTTCTATTATTATGCAGATACATCTACAGGACAATTTATGGTTTTACTACCATTTGATGTGGATATATATGCCCGTGTGTGCCTCTGGGGTAATTTTCAACCGAAGATTGCGTTAAATTTGATCACCCACACCTCGTCACAAGATACGGTTATTCATGCCATGTGTACGTGGAAATGTACTCAACAAGTCAATGTATTAGACCCACACATCTGTGACTGTTGGAGAATGAGATCAAACATGTCTATTCAGTGTTAATTCATTACCTAATTAATTGCCACTGCCAGAGCACTAAAGGACAAACTGTTAATCTTCGGTAGTCATTGCAGTCCTTTGAGATCAGTGCCTCTTGTGTTGTCTCTTTGAATGAGGCTTTAGCCTTTACCGCAGCTGTCTTTCCTGGGACTCAAGCTGTGATATTTTTGGCTATATATTAGAACCATCTATCCCGGTGTGACTAACACCGGTCCAGTACCACTCGGTACTTCTTACACTGTCCGCAACACCATACAACACTTCAGTGTCCCATACAAAATGGTGTATGTCCTATGTAAATCCTGACTTATATTAATTAGCAGACATACGCTTATAATTTCACGCTAAATCTGCCTGGTCGGGAATCATCTCACCAATCCTTCCTGGTTGTCTTTCCTGAAAAGTAATCCCAACCGTTCTCTCACCAATGTCAAGACACTCAGTAAGTTTGAAGTCGATCGGTTCAATGGTTCTCCAGTTATTGGTCGGACAAGAAATGTGTAACGGAAAGACGGAATTACGGATGCCGGGTGTTTCTATGCAGGGTATGAAATAGACAAACAAATTCTAGTTGCCCATCGGCAATCACGGGCAACCAACACATCCAAATGCATCGTAAAGTACTGGACGGTATAAGTAAACAAACAGGAATGAAGAAAAAACTGGCAGATTTATGCTCAAAGGAGATGGTATGATAAGGCAGGTTACAGTCAAGTTGGAAATCTGAAAGTACCATGCGCTGTTATGGCAAATGTTCAACCTGTAACCATATGGGTCATCTTTATAAAGCGGTAAGACTGACCCTGGGATCGTATGTATCCATTTTCAGCCTACTTTCGGCAACTAAAACGGGGATTCCCCCGAAAACACCACGTGATGCTGTCAGCCAATCAGCTAAACTCTATTGACGTAACCCCAACATAACCCGCCATTTTCGAGTCATGTGCTGTCCTACTTGTTCAAAAATACAGATCTACAACACCTCTTGGATGATACAGAAGTTATTCATATCTGTATCTCTTGTAAGCCCAGACAATATATGTTTCAGAAGGGGTATGAAAAACCTGTAATTTATCAGATTTCTCGAGCCTGTCCTTCGCCGGATGAAGACCGAACAGTATACAGTAAAGTATCAGATATCGCTCCGTGATAATGGCAACAAACGAGTCAAGTCTGCTGATCCATATTCATGAAGGTCGATCTATTTTCATTAGCCCTTGTGTGATTGGATAGTACTAAGAAATCCCACAAATCAGTCTTTGAGTTAAATGTAAGTCCAGTAATTTGCTGACTTATGGGAGTACAGGCTATCTAACTTGTTGATAACATTGGTAAGATGAGTAGCGATTCACCTTGAAGGGGAGTAACTCCCAAAGGCTAACAGAAAGAGCTGGAGAAAGAGTTGTCTACCTTCTGTCACTGATATCAAAATATCAAGGATGCATTCTCATGTCTGGCGAAAGGAGGATAGGGGCATTCCATATGGTCGATCAATGTTCTGAATCTGTACAGAATCAGTCCAGACCTAAAATATATTCTGTTCCCACCAAGCCATTGGCTTCCACTGCAGTTCAAATGTAGGGCAGGGGAAGGGGGCAGTTTGGTTTAATGTCAGTCAGTTATTTCACCGAGATATCTGGTGACAGCCAGTTTTAGGGGTGGCGGAAACCAGAATACCCGGAGAGAACCACATTTCACACATGCACCAGTGGGGCTCGAACTCGTGTCGGTTCAGCGGTTTGAGGCTATTGATCACCAGCATACCGCCTTAGACCACTCTGCCGCTGAGGGCCCCAGTTCAAATGGAAGAACTTTCTTTGGCGAAGTAAAGAAATGTGTAGAATTTACAATGTTTTGAAAATTTTACCTCCTCCCACTGTCGGGGGTGCTGGTGGCATCTTGGATAAGTCTATGGACTTCCCCTCTGTCAAAGCCACTATGACCATATCGAATTGCTGGAAAAATACACAAGTTCGAGTTTCACAGTAATATAGACGAGATGCATATGAAATAGGGTAAAATTAATAATTAACATTAGTTGCATACTATCCCCAAAACAATGCATCATGGGGGATTTTGTTATAAAGAGTATATTTCAAAGTTTAATTGCTAATAAAATGCTATAAGATTGCGCAGTTTTCTCAATTCCGGAAAAATGCCAAATTAAGGGAGGTAACTGGAGACACTGACATGGATTTAGCTGATTTTCCTGTTTATGGCCTGCAGGGTAAATGATGCTCAAAACAAGCTCGAGATGACCAAGTCAAACAGTACTTATTTTTATTTTAAAATATGCAATATTCCTTCACCTCTCATTTGGGAACATGACACATTTTGCAGGCAATAGTTCGACCTAATTGTGATAACCCACCTTAGAGATTTTGACAAATTCCTTGGCATTCTTCATGTCACCTGCCTTTTTGGCATCCAGTGCAGCTTGTTTGTACTGATCACGTCTTGTACACAACATACTATGTGTATGTCTGTCTGCAATATGTAATAACATCACACAAGTTAACATGAGATTGATCTAATCAAAACTCCTCAGCTTTTCCCAAGTGATTGAGACCCATGTGTAGTGTGAATTGGGGGAAGAGATATGTGGGATGATCAAGCTAAAGGTAATTTACAATTTCCAGTGTATGGATGTATCCACAGATCAGTGTATGGAGTAGAGAACTAAGCATGCTAAGTATTACAGTTCTGCAGATATAGTTAGTTAAATTCAAGCATATAGGACAGAAATAGAAATTAATATATCTGTAAAGGGGCATAATTCTGTAAAATATGGGCCGAGGGGAGCCACTTTCAATAGGCATTTGACTTAGCACTAGATAAATCAGTGTTAAAAATTTGGTGGTTGTGTCTCCAGCGGTTTTGCCTAAAATGCTATAACGGTCAGACGTACATGGCGATGACAAGTAGATAAATAAGTTTCCAAATTTAGCACCTGTACTGAACACGGATCTTCAGATATAACTTGTACATTCAACATGTTCAACTACAGATCACAAAATTGGAGATTATTAGATCCGAAAGGGGCATAAATCCATAAAATATGTTTGAGATAACCAATTTTTTTGTAGGTATCTAGACAACTGGATAAAAAAGTTTCCTAATAATTTGGTAGCTGTACCAAACACAGTTAATTATATATAACTGGTTACATTCAAGCATATATCACAAAATCAGAGATAACTGCAATCGAAAAGGGGCATAACTCTGTAAAATAAGGGCTGAGGCGAGTAATTTTTTGTTGGCTCCTAGAATAAAACAATATAAATAAGTTTTCAAAATACACTAGCTACTAGCTGTAGATATAGTTGGTTACATTGAAGTATACAGGACAGAAATAGAAATATATTTGTAAAGGGGCATAACTCTGTAAAAAAAAAAGGGGAGCCAATTTCGATAGGCATCTGATTTAGCACTGGATAAATAAGTGTTCAAAATTTGGTGATTGTGTCCAGGGCTTCGTGTTTAGCATGAGTGATAGCTCACCTGCACGCAAACACTCACGTAAATTCATGTCACAAGAGTGATTTTTAGCTCACGCAAACTGTCATATTTTATATTGTATTATATTGCAACCACTCGGCTGACTTTCAAATACCCTCTCCTAAATATTTTGACCCGAGCTATTCTTACCTCGCGTACTTAATTCTAAACACGAAGCCCTGGTGTCTCAAGCGGTTTTGCCTAAAATGCGGTAACGGACGGACGGACAGAAGGACGGATGAACTCACATGGTGACAACAATATCCCGAGGCCAAAATGGCCGAGGGGTAAAAATGGCCCAGTAGACCCCAATACCCGTTGTCTATCAGTTACTTTCTACACTCAGCAAACATGCAATGCATATTATGTATTTTTAGAACTTTGACAACCAGGTTAACCAAAATGTGATGCACACCACGTTTTCAGATCCTTGCAGTCATAGGGTGTTACAAGAGTTTAGGAGATTACAAACTATGGCAGTTAGAGAATGGTTTTGCCTCCCTAGGAGTTGAACATTTGTGAGCTACCTTTGACCGACACCTGACCTCCACTGGTGCCGGGATGACCATCACTGCTTCTGCTTCGTGGAGAGGGCAAAGGACGTGGAGCAGGTTGGCTCTCAGCGGCAGCGGCCCCAGCAGGTGCTGATGCCGTGGAGGGGCCAGTTCCATCTAAAACATCAAAAGGACAGGACAATTGTAATGCACTATATTGTCAGAGATGTAGCAGAATATATATTAACAACATTATGACTTGTAACTACATGTAGGATTGGATTTTAAGGATGTCTGCTGGTGATTTTTGGCTTTGGCGGCCATTTTGCCCGTTTTTCCTATTGGGTTATCTCCCTTACCAAGTTTAAGAGATAGGGATTTCCTCTAAAAGCCTTCTAGCTGCAGAGAATTTCGCACAGCAATATCCATCCAATTTAATAAGTTTTGACAGACAGTGTGATTAACTGCAGACAGTTAGAATATAAGAAAAAGTTAAATAGGCCTACTAATTATTTGAATTTTTCATGAATATGCTTCAAAACTAGGGCTATTCCCTGTGTTTTCTGGGTTATCAAATGGAGCATGGGTCAGTCCACTTAATGTTGCCTACAGCTGTAAAATGCACACCAACCTATATATATATTTTTTTCTCCTCATATTACACAATTATGTATGCAACAACATACACTATTCAAAAGTTAATTACTTTAATTTACCAGCAGCGGACATCCTTAAAAAATATTTTTGAAAACTCTAATGCATCATGGGATCGATCTCATCCAGTTATACGACTCCTGATTGGTCAATTTGAATTCTTGAAAATGTTTTGGCAAAATTAATTGGCTCACAGGTGAAAATGGACACAATCTGATTGTCCTAGTCAAATCTTATCACCTGTTCTGCCCATGCAGATGTCACAAATATGTGCACACTCCTGCTGTATTTTAGTAATAGACTACTCAAATACTCAATTCAAAGTAGTTTACCTGCATAAATATTATAAATTTATGGATGCACATGTTTCAAGGGAAACAACTCTGTTCATTTGAATGAACTGAATTGGAATGAATTGGTTTTTAAAAATATATGTGTTGCTGTTGGATCATTGGTATTATTGCTGAACATGACTTGAAAATAGTCAATGTGAATAATCCCAAGAACCTTAAGCAGGTTAGGGGAATCCCGCTCTCTAAAATGGAGGTAAAAAGGGTCATTTTTGCTCAATAAATCAGTTCAAATCCTCTTGAGGCGCATATAGGTCTCTGTCCGCATTAAATGGTAGTAAAAAAGTAAATTGCCATCTATCTAATTTGCATAATAATAGGCCAAACATCCTTCGCGCTGTTTAAACAACATTGGCTGGTTCTTCACATTGCAAATTAATTTTATGACATAAAACAATAGATAAATCAATGTGCCTGAAATTTTAATGCATTGGTTAAGAAGGAATCAAAAGTTATTGAGCAAAAATGACCTTTTTTACCTCCATTTTAGAGAGCGGGATCGCCCTAAACCTGATAAGGAGGACAAAGGCTCTCGTGTATATTATTCACGTTCTATAATGTTGTTCAACTCGTTGTTTGATTCGAGTACATGTAGTTACTTTGCAGATTAGTTTATAGGCTAGTATTATAGTCCATGTATTCTGTATGATGCTGGGTTTTGGTAATGTGATTCTGTGTCGATGGGGAGCAGGGTTAAATGATCTATTATCATGATTATAGTGTAAACAATACCATTCCATATCAAATTATGTAAATTCCTTTTTCGGGGGGTCGGGTGGGAGGGGGGAGAGGCATAATTTAATAATATTTATTATTTTATCAGTGACTATTGTCAACGATCGTTTGCTCCTAGAGGGCACTTTGATCAGCATTAATTTCCATTCCGATCATGAATCTTTTGCCAATGCATAGATCACACTAATAGTAGCGACTGCGAGTGAATAATTACCCACTTACCTGAATCAGCACTCTTTATCTTCACTGCTACCGCTGGTGGTATCTCTTCTTCATCAATAGGTCGACCCGCCTTGGCCTTTTTCAGTAAATCTTCTAATGTCTACAACAGAAATGAACAAACATTAAGCCACAGACGCACCTCATGTATGGTTACCATATTCTCAAATTTGGTGGAAAATAAGCTACTCAAAGGTCATTCACAGGTGTATCAGCTACTGTGTGATCACCACATTCTGAAATTTGGTGATATTCTGAAACTTGGTGAAAGGTAAGCCACTCTAAGATGATATTGATACTGATTTATCAGCTCAAGAGAGATACATGTAAGCCACTGGTGTATTGTTACCTCATGACCACACTATTCTCAAATTTGGTTATAAATAAGCCACTTAGATGTCACTCACTGGTGTACTGCCTCATACATGCTCACCATATTCTCAAATTTGGCCATCCACTGATGTATCACCTGATGCATGATCTCCATAATTTCAACTTTGGTGAGAGGTAAGCCACTCAAAGATCATCCACTAGTGTACTGCATCATGCATGATAACCTGTACGCGACGTTAAACCTTAATTTTCTCTCTCTCACCATATTCTCAAATTTGGTGAGAGATAAGCCACTCAAAGGACATCCACCAGTCCATCGCTTCATGCAATTGTTGAGAGGTAGGCCACCCTAAGGCCATCTATCACTCTACTGCTTCATGCATGATCACAATATTCTCAAATTTGGTGAGAGATAAGCCATTCATAGGCCATCCACTGGTGTATTGCCTCGTGCATGAACACAATACCGGAATCCTTAAACTTGGTGGGAGATAAGCCATTCAAAGGTCATCCACTGGTGTGTGGGGTCGATACTTGGTGTAAGAACGCATTGTTGAGGCTTTTGTTGAGGCTTTTGTGCAGCTGAAAAGGGTCACGTCTAGATGCATTGTTGAGCTCAGACAGGCTAATTGTAGGCTTTGTCTTGTGCGTTCTTTAACACCAAGTATAAACCGTGTGTTGCCTCATGCATGAACACAGTATCCTAAAATTTGGTGAGAGGTAAGCCATCCAAAGGCCATCCACAGGTGAATAGAATAATGAACATCATATTCTCAAATTTGGTGCGAGACAAGCCACTCCAAACCCATCCACATATATCACCTCGTGAATGTATGATCATCATTTTCTCAATTTTGCGGAGAGATGAGCCACCTAAAGCCCATCCACTGGTGTATTGCCTCATACAAGATTACCCCACCAATGGGTTTATTGCATCATGATCATCATATTCCAAATTCATTGAGAGGTAAACCACTTCAAAGCCATCAGCATGTATATCACCTCATGCATCATCACCATATTCTCAAATTTGGTGAGAGTTAAATCATGAACTCTTTAAATTTAAATCATTTAACTGTACCTTGAGGCCTCTGTTGAGACGTCTCTCTTTGGAACCATCACCGACTGACTTGGCGTTATCGACAGCCTCCCTGTACATTGTCACTCGGTCCTGTATGCGAATGATGGTATCCGTGCCGGGTTTGCCATACTCAGCGGGGGAGATACCCGCTGGGGCGGGAGCATCGATCATCTCCTCTATACCCGAGGCTGATAGGTTCTCCAGCTCTGCCTACAAGTGAGAAAATATTCACTATAATGTAACTGTTGGAGTGAGTGAGTGAATGAGTGAATAGAATTTAACGTCGCTTTCAACAATATTTCAGCTATATCAAGGCGAACCAACTAAGCACCACCCAGCCCAGTTGTGTTCCTGCTACTTCAAAGACGAAATCTTTGAAGCAGCATGAGACACCCTCCATCCAACATATAAAACACGGAGGACAGCGCACAAGATACAGACATGACAGACAGGACGCTTACATGGTGCAATAAAGACAAGTGATATTACAGTGATAGACATCACATTATCAAGTTCCTGTTGCTTGTCAGCAAAATGCATTGAAGCAACAGGAACTTGAACCCACCTAACCACCCGCGAGAACACAGGCACTCTGATGTTGGGCATGGCTGGAATGGCTGGGGAGGTACCCACCGGGGACATGGGGGATAGCAGTTGGATATTAGAAGTTGGATATAAAAGCTACGGTAATCCCTCCAGTAATTCAATCATATAAACGGAAATTTTTCACCATTAATATGGGGTGATCAAATTTATTAGAACAGGAAGTTGTCAAGTAGGTTCAGAATCACGCATATAATCCACTATTTCCTCATTATTATTTCAAAGATTTGAAAGGGTGATCAAATTTATTAGAAACACTGATAGGGGGATTGAATTAGAGAGATTACTGCACAACAAGTACTTCCTGAGTACATACCAGGAGATCAGGGTCATCGGTGTCAGATACGTCTCCATCGTCATCGTCATCAAAGTCCTCCATGTTAGCTGATGCCAATTTTTCGATCTCAGACATGTCCATGACTGAAACATGGAAGTAAGATTAAACTAACATTCAATAGTCATGATAGTGCATTTACCGTGTTTTTGCCAGATCTGCTATCGTATGCACCAGGCCGAGGAGAGAGAGAGAAAATTAGATTTAACGTTGCCTTCAGCAATATTTCAACTACAATGTATATAACGATCAACAGGGCTTTAGATTATACCCTAGATACAACGTTAAGCGTTGTGCCCAATTTAGAGGGGGAAAAAATCTAAAAATCTGTTCATGGAGATTCCTCATCAATTAAGGTGGTTCGGGACTCAAACAACGTTACAATGTCATAGTCGTACAGCGTAACATCATTTTCCACCTCCGACACGAAAGAGGCCAGCGAGGGGAAACATAAGTCACCGGGCAAACTTCTCTCCTAAAATTGATTTTGTATTCATAACACGTCATTCCTACAGTTCGAAAACTTCATTATATTTGAAATTTGCATATAAATGACATATTTACGATAACAATGCTGTTATAATCGTGAAGCCACATGGTTTTTTAACTTAAAAATGTGAAAGTTTCTAACGTTGTGGTATTAGTGCGGCTTTACAAGAGCAAAATGAATTTAGACAGATTTTGTCCCAAATCTACTGACATGTTGGACACGTTTACAGAAAAATCTAGATCAAAGACCCGAATTTTATTGAACGTTATTTTACTTGACATCACCCCAGGAATCAGCAGTTAAAATATAAAGTTTTGAGTCCTGAACCACCTTAAGCCTCATATTTGACTCAAAGTCTACCTATTTTATTCGGGGAAAATGTTCACTAATTTGGGCACATTTCCCTGCCTAATCCACATAGAGGGTGTGCCCAAATTAGCGTCATCTAAAGCCTGATCAAGTAAAAGGCCAGTCAACAATCCAACATCAATCTAAAAGTAAAAGTGATAAACTCAACTCATTAAATGAATGGTACAGTGTTTGCACCAGTGAATCCTGGGGGACAGTCAGCACAAACCAGCGAATGAGCTTTCACCAGGCATGTATATGCTGGACACTAATCTACAACATGTATGGGAGCAACAAACATTTAATATTTCTTTCTAGCCAATTTCCGAAAATAACTGGCATATTTGTTATTCTTGTCCTGTCATGTCATTTGTTCTCCATAAGAGGTCAGCTAATACATGCCCAAGAGAATCTCACTCGTTTGGTATGCTCTAACATGTCTGAGGAATTATGGTGTATACAGGTTGCTGGCTCAATGAAATCATGAAAATAGACAGAGCAACAAAGCAGTCCATTATCACAATTACTTGATATAATAACACTCTTCATGTTGTAGTTAAAAGACATGTATTAATAATGTAAATGCTGTAACTCGATTACAGAAATCAAACAAATAGGGGAGACAAATGCACAAAACAAGTTTCTATTTCATAAACAACAATTTTCCCTAGTGCACACCAACAGGTAAAATACATTAAAGGGAAATGCAAAGGTTTTCATGTTTTTCTTTTTATATTCTTCATGGGCTAGATAATGATGGAAATATCAGCCTATCTACTTCGTTTGGTTTTACTTGAAGTATTTTGTCTCCTGGTAGCCTTTGAAAAGTGCTTCAAAGTTTGTATCTCAAGGCAGGCCGATTTCCTAAATGAGATCAACATAGCTAATGTGCCCTTGTTCAATGCTAGTTTGTGACATCACATCAGACATGTCAGACCACCTGGTCGGATGTAAATACTTGTAACGTTCAGTCTTCGGGTGGCTGGTGAGACGTGACATCACAATCAAGGAAAGATAAGCGATGCTGGTTCACAAATCTGAAATCAGCTGGGATTGAAGTACCGGTACCAACTTTTTAAAAGATTCTAGCAGACAAGATAATTCAAACTAAACCAATTAGCGAAGTAGATAGACTAATATTTCTATCATTATTCAACCTATAGATATAAAATATAAAAAAGACTATATAAAAACCTTTGCATTTCACCTTTAAAATAGGTAAAATTTAAAGAAGAAATATTAAACATTTATAAATAATGTTGGTGTTTGTTACCAAATCAAACCTGTTATCACTTTAATGCCAATATCCTCCATTTGGAGATCTTCTGCAAACAAAATTATCTCCCTTGATCGCTGCGTCGATCGTCCGCCAGGTGGCGTGCACTCCGCGCATGTCCATCACTCTTTTTCCCATGTTGAGCAAGACCTGTTTTGAGTCAAGGTCGAGCAAAGAGGGGAGGATGGGTTGGGCAAATCAACGTTGATAACAGGTTTGATTTGGTAACAAACACCAACATTATTTATAAATGTTTAATGTTTGTGTCCCAAATCTTCACCTGTTATCACTTTAATGCCAGACTCCCAACAGAGGAGGTTGGGTAGCCGGCCTTGTGACTTGCTTTTGGATTAAGCGGAGCACGCCTTGTTCTGATTTTGTAAATCTAATATGCTTAATAATATCCTGATAATTCCCGTGTCGTATAGAAGCGTAGGGAGCTCAAGGTATTACAAGTAATGCGGCGAGAGGTGGACTCTGTTCCATCGTTTGCTCGCATACTTAGCTAGATAATCAGATGCCATCGTGATGTCTTGAAGTCCCTTTGTCTCTGGCATGGTATGTCTTCTATACTTACCGAATTGTCGGGATCTTGCTTACTTGATCGGTGCCCCCCCCTTTTTTGATAGGAGTGGTAGACTATACCCTAGGTTGTAGCTATAGGTCCAGTGTAGTCATCCTATCTGTCTGTACAGACATGTCTGAAGATAGCAATCAGTATGAGTTGAATTGATCGTCCAAGCGCAGGTGTCAACAGTATCGTTTAACGATAAGTTTTCCCCAAAGTGGCCCGGGCGTCACACTGGCTCATCTTGTGAGACGATGTCTCCATAAAGGAGAAGGAGCGTTGATGGCGAGTTGGTTAACCCAGTCGGCAGTCTTCTTCAACCCAGACGGTGATCATGGACTAGTGATGTCCGCTGATGGGTCTGTTAGAAGTGATGAGAGAGGAAGACAGCTGGAACCTCTTGTCGGTTCTATAAAGAGTGCTCTAGGCCTCTGACTGGTTTTTTACCTCTGACTGGATATAAAAAACCTCTTCTCCTCCAGCAGGTACACGAAACCTGTTAGCGCTGGAATCTGGTACAGTCTTTGGATGTATGGTCCCCGACGTGTGGAATCGTTCTAAATGACGAGATCCGGGATGGGATGAAAGGATCTGGTTGACCAGTCTGTCATCCCTGTCAAGGAACTAGGTTCTACTGCGCAATGCTCTGATTGCGTAGTGAAGACTGTCATGGATCTGTCTTGCAGGACAGGATCTTGACTGTAGTTGGTAGAACTGGTTGAATGGCAGGCGCAAGAATGCCCTAGTACCACATCCAGGTTTCCTTGGGTGGTAACTGATGTGTTCGGCGAGACTGTGAGGTGAAGACCCTGGAAAGCCGAAATGCTGGAACGTAGTCGGTTCCGTGGGTGAACTTGACAGCTCTGGATGATGCTGAGTGATACCCCTGTGTACTGCTTGACTGAGATTCTCTGCCCTAATGCAGCAGGAAAAACCCAGCTGTTGCTGGAACAGAAACAGTGTTGGCCACAGGTCCTCTACTATAGTACATTCTCCGGGCTTGATGCGACTGTACAGTAAATAGTAGCTTGCTGCTGTCATTGTCTGTACAATTGGTCCTGGAGAAAAAACCCTGGTCTGCAAGGAAAATCTGGACCGTAGCAGACGTGGGGGTTCGGCCGTTGCGGGTCCCGGTGCCTCCGTGGAAAAGTGAACTTCCGGTTGTAGTACCCTGTAGGACCTGGAGGAAGCTGTCGGCGGGAACCCTGAAGTGATGTGAAACACATGGTGTTGTGACATGGTATTGCTGATACCATGCTGCTAGGACCAGTGTCGATGTTTCTAGAAGATGGTGACTGGAATCTTGCTCCCCCCCAAACTTGACGTAACTGACGACCGTACTGAACGTTCGTAATCAATGCTGATGTGTTGTACAACCGCAACCTCCAAGGGGGACCGCCTTCTAGCGTAGATATCCCTAAGGAAGATGATGCGTTGCTTGTCTATCGTGGTATCCATGTGGTGTGTCGGCTATCTGTTGCCGGACTAATGGACCCCTCTAAGCTATGAATTCCGCATCGGTGAATGTGAACTTCTATGTGCTTGGTTGAAACTGCCTCAGGCATCGCCACTCTGGAAGGGGGGTGAAGATGTTCCGGGACGAGCATCCTTATATTGCTTGTTCTTGCGCTCAGGATCAGTTGTAGTTGAGAAACTGTAATGAGGAGTACCTGGAGCTAGCCAAACTGTGCTAGGTCCCGGGTGAGTAGTAGACTGTAGTTCCATCCCACGGACCTCTGGGTCATGGTGTTGATGGTCTGGTTCTCGGTGTAGGTTCCAATGCCGAAAACCTGCCCGTCGCTTGAATATAGCCGTACTACATAATCCGTGGGGTCCCAGGAAATATCCCTGGACCGCCATGATCATCGAGGCGAAACTCGAAAAAGGCCTCTGGAAACGTCGAAAAATGACGACAATCGGGAGTCGGAGTCCAACTCCTGTAGAGTCGAATATGCTCAGTAAGTGTCCGGCTCCGTCGTCTGGTCCGGTCTCTACTGTCATCCCGATGAATGCTGGAGTCCGAGGTTCTGTTCTGGAGTCCTAGCTCGCATTCCGGATTAGAGATGACTATCCTCGTGTCCTATTCCAGTGTCCGGGTCCGTGTTGACTTGGTCTTGGAAGGGACCTCAATGTGAACCTAGGCTTGCCCACTGTAGACTGGGTGTCTCATTCCAAAGAAAAAACGTGTTAAGTCAAAACCGACTAGCCGTTTCTCCCGAAATAGATTCCCCTGATCATGATGTCGGGTGTAGGTGGAGTCCTAGATTATCCGATGAGGAGTAGGATCCGGCTCTTAGAAGACTGAGGATGATCGTCAGATGAAGTGTCGGGATCTGGAGTAGACGTCACGAAAGGACTGACTTCTTCGACGCTGATCTTCTATATCATCAGGGTCGACCGTTCTACAATCAGGTGAGTGAAGACTCGAAGCTTGGGAAGGATGAAAGGATGACTAGTGGTTTGAAGGTGAAGTTTGAGAACCATCAATTCTGACTGACGAGGTTGACCTCTGTCCCGGTCGGAAGATTCCCTCTTTACCTTGGAACTGTCCTTTCTTGTAAGGGTGAACACCACTCTGAGCATCTTGCTTGGGTTGTCCGAGTTCTGACCGGAAAGACCCTCCGTGGCGATCTCCTCTGTAAGAGTCGATAAGGCGCCGAAGAATTCCATCTTGGCCCGTGAAAAAGGTCAATGATCCCGCTTATGCTTCACGTCTGGATCCTGAATCACCTTTGAAAATAGCCGTCAGGAACCAATCAGAGTATGATGTAATTCTGTGTTGTGTCAGCATCATATCTTCCACAGCACAGGCTTGTCTCTGTTGAAGTACCCCCACTGGTGTCCTCGTGAAGTTCAACAGTCTGTCAAGATCCGGTTCAGACTTCGGGCCCTGAACGATGGATTGTCTCCGTGAAGAGTGTAAGCCTTGTAAGGACCGGGCTCCTGGAGAGATGACGAAGTCTCCAATTGTCGATCCAGTGCGTCGTATAGGTTGACTGATGCTGGAGATGGTGCGCAGGTTGGCGCAGCTTCCTCCTCAGAAGGTTTGTTAAAACCGTAAAGAGGTGTCGTAGTAAGTTTCTTCGTTCCCGGCGAGGTCATCGGGCTGCTTATCATCGCCGACCACCGGTCTGGGCATCTCTGGAGTCAACGTGTGTACCGCCGCTATCCTGACTTTGAAGGGTAGCATGTCTTATTCTTCTACCTCCGCCTGACGTAGGAGGTGAATCTGTATGAGATGAGGATGCCGAGGAAGTGAAAGGTCGTGCGTGATCCTCATAGCCAACACTGTATGTCGGGAATCTAAATCACTCGGTCAACGGGCCTCCCACCGTTGCTAGAAGAATGGGTCGTGTCATCTCACGGGTCTCCGATGAAGGGACTCTACCCTGGTAAGGGGCTGTGAAGCCTGGAGATGACTGCCTTTGTCCAGGCTTGCCGCTGTAAGTTTTCTCCGTTTCCGGACGGGGTCAGCTGGCTGCTTGTCATCGCCGACCACCGATCTGGGCATCTCTGGAACCAGCGTGTGAACCGCCGCTATCCTGGCTTTAAACGGTAGTCCGTCCTTGTTCTTGTCTTCTACCTCCGACTGATGGGAGGGAGGTGACTCTGTATGAGACGAGGATGGCGAGTGAGTGGAACGTCGTGCGCAATCCTCGTAGTCTGAACCTGAGTCTGCGTCGCTAGCAGAATGGGGTCGTGTCATCTCATGGGTCTCCGGTGAAGGGACCTCTACCATGGTAAGGGGCTGTATAGTCGGGAGATGACTGTGCTTCTTGACCAATCTCGGTGCAGTGGAATGGTGATCCACGGGTTCCTTTCCACCTCTGGTGCGTTTATCCCGATGCTCCGGTTTATCCCGTGCTTGTTGACGGGAAACCGGTGAACGGCTTCTTCCTTGTCTGGTGTAAGGTCGCTCCGGGGTATGGTACCTATGGTACCGACTCCGGTTAGGTGGACTAGGTGAAGGGGTCCGACGTCTGGGATGGTCCCTCTCCCGATGATGACGTACAGGATAGGAATCTCGGCGTTGTAACGGTGTGCGACTTCGTTTACGAGATCTGCTTGCCGTAGTACCGAGGTGTGGTTCCGTTGTACGGGTCCAAACTTGAGTGGAGGCCGGCTCACGGCGTTCTGGCTGAGTCCGTTCCTCATAAGTCCGTGACTTCTTGGATGTGGAGTCTCGGTGATCTGTATAAGTCCGTTCTGCTTGAGTCCGTGACCTCTCAGATGTAGATTCACGGCGCGCTGGATAGGTCCGTGAAGTATCCCGTTCCGTGGTACGGCTGTAGGCCGTGGTACGGTTCTGGGCTGTAGCTTCCTCCCGCAGTGCTCCGGTATCGGAGTTACGGCGGTCTGGATAGGTCCGTGAGGTCTCCCTTTCCGTGCTACGGCTCCGGTCCCTGTAGGCCTTTGGCTTGTCCGACTCCCGGCGTCCTGTATAGGGCCGTGACTCCGTGCCGTGGACCTGGTGAGCTGTGCTTGAGCCGGGGTCCCGCTGTAGTGGTGGAGTCCGTGATCTTGATTGTCGGACTGCTTTCTTCGCCGTGTCCGTCTGTGTCTCCGGGGTACGGCGGTTCTTGGGGACTTGGATGAACGGGAGTTGGTATCCGAGGACTCGCTTTGATCCGTGACTGTGACGGGGCTGTCTAGTAGAGTCCGTGTCAGCACTCTAGCCGGTGCAGTAGAAGTAAACCGTATCGCCGTGGCTTGGGCTTGACTGGTCTGCACTTTGCCTATTCTCTCGGTATCCCGTAGTCTCTGTAGGCTCTTGGCTTGACGGGGTCTCGGAGTTCTGCATTGGGCTGATCTCTCAGAGCCATGGTCCCGTATGCTGATCTAAAGTCCGTGGTCTCCCGGTGAGACGTAGACTCTCGGCGTACTGGATAAGTCCGAACTTCATAGGTCCGTGTCGTTCTCTGTCCCGAGGTACGGCTCCGGGCCGTAGTACCGCCTCTGGAAGTAACCTCTCTCTCCGCTGGTCGGGTCCGAGGTGCTCTGCAGTCGGAGTCCCGGTGCTCTAAGGTGTCGAGGTCCTTGGAGGTCCAGGGTACGGCTCTGTCCCGGGTCCCGGTTCTCCACCAGGTCCCGGCTGGCAGACTTGTCTTTCTTGAGTTGCGGAGACTTGGATGACTCCGGTATAGAGTCCGTAACTCATCTTCTCCGGTGAACTTGAACTAGGCCGTCTTGGGTCTGTAACTTGTTCACCATCTTAAAATGTAGCTCCAGGGTACTGCGTTTCGCCGTGGAGCTGTGATCCTGTGTCCGTGATCTGTACTGTTTCACGGGTCTGTTGTGAAAATTCCACTGGCAACAGTATCGTTTTCAACGATAAGTTGCTGGTAGGAACTTCGTTTATAGCCAAGTCGTTGAAGAGGGCCTGCGTAGCTTCTCAGCTGGACATCTTGCCAGGTCAATGGCCGCTCTCCAGAGTTGACTGCGTCGCCATAGGTGACTGTAAACACACCTTTGAAAACAAAGAAAATGCAAGTCTTTACTGATTAAAACTGACGACATTCTTCGTTCCTATAAATCTATATAGCTGGGCGACTACGTTGGTTCATAATGAACTACGGGAGAGAAAAAATAACCCTAGAGTGCGTCTATAACAATCCAAAAGTTACTGTTTACAGGAGCTCTCTCAAAACAGGTCTTGTCACCAAGACTGCAAGGAAAAAGAGTGATGGACATGCGCGGAGTGCACGCCACCTGGCGGACGATCGACGCAGCGATCAAGGGAGATAATTTTGTTTGCAGAAGATCTCCAAATGGAGGATATTGGCATTAAAGTGATAACAGGTGAAGATTTGGGACACAAACAAAATAGTTTCTGTATGGTACTCCAACTGATCTGAATTTTGAAACATGTACCCCAGGATATTTACTTTTCTTAGGCCTCGCCGCAGTCCGCTGAGGAGGATCCTGGCCCTGTAACATGGCTAACTCCGCCTCCAGCTCTTCATCATTCTCCACATCTCCGTACATATCTGTCTCCATCTGAGACATGTCATTGTAACCTCCGAGACCCATCTGTCAAAATGCAACATGTTCACATGTTTACAACACATTAGCGAAACAGTCTCATAGTAACCTCCCAAAACAATAGATCTGTCAAAATACAACATGTTCACACATCATGGGCACTGTCACATGTCACAGTAACCTCCCAGAACCATCTGTCAAAATACAACAACATCCGGGACTCTTGTCACATGTCACAGGAACCTCCCAGACTCATAGCATTTTCCCCGTTACATGCGAGACACTGTCACATGTCACAAACAGTAACCCCCCAGATTTAACTGTCAAATAGTCAAGTAACAGGACTAATTATGGTATCGGAGGCATGCAGCAAGATTAACAGTATTCATGACTCAAAGAACCACATAAACGTCGGAAACAGACTAGAAAATTTCATTCACCAACCCCAATCCCTAATCTGGTAACCTAAGGTCTCTCTGGGTTTTCAGTTTACCAACAATGCGAAGAACTTATTTCCAAACACTTACTTACTTTACAATCGAAATGCAGCAGAGATAAAAATGAACTGAACCAACTGATCGACCCAGCACGACCTAGATGGAGAAAACCATCTATGAATTGATGTGATATCTGACGGTCGTAATTCATAGATAATTGATCTGTTGTAATTCATGAATTACGACCGTCATGATGTGATTACGACCGTCAGATATCACATCACTTCATAGATGGTTTTCTCCATCTAAGTACGACCACGTTATGTTTTGATCCTGTCAAAATTGGAGACTATTATACGAGTATGGTGAATAAACAACAGATAGATTGCGACCCATCAAATTCTACAGAACCAACAGCTTCAGTCACTAGCATTAATTTCAGTTACACGGACACAGTGAGTGACATGTCACTCTATCGCACATTGATTCACCAAAATTAAACATTTGATGTTGATGTTGTTGTTGTTGTTGTTGTTGATAAATTACACACCTGGTTCATCAAGGCGGCGCCCTTTCTTCTCGGCGGATCTGGACTAGAATTCTTCGGACTTTTCTGTTTTCTAGAGAACATGATGAAGGAGTTTATTATCTATAAGTTAACATAAACACGTGTATGGTCTTAATAATCATCTGCGCTGTCAAACGAAATAAATATGACAAAACATCTCTGACTTCCGACTTCGAGGATCTCGCGTGAATGCGCGAGAACAAAAAAAGTAGGTCAACGACGAAGAGGAAGAAAAACGTCGCCATTTTTCATCAGACAAGGAAATAATTTCAGGTTTGGAGTCAGTTTGGGTTTTATTTTCATGCCTTGCTCGGATCGACCTGTTTCGGAACCCGTCTGAGGAAAATGCTTTTTCTTTTTGACTTTTCTTGGTCTGAGATTAGACGGGGGAGAGAGCACCTTGCGCCCTGCTCTTTGTTATCATTGGTGGGGTGAACTGATTGGTGGTCAGTTCCCACAGTTTATTGGCCGCAAGTTTGCCGTCTCTTACATTCTCGCCGATGATTAGTTCGCAGGTTTTACGTCCCCAAATGCTATCTTTCTGTCAATGGAACACGCACCGTTTACAAATTGGTTTACAACTCTCAACCATGCCAACTGTTTTGATCGAAAAATAATAAATGGTACTGTATTACTGATTAGCATAATAAATCAATATGGAAGTGAAGAGGTGTGTAGACACAGTTGCCTGGCCTGTGGGATATTGGATGGTCGATGTCTACGTATAATAAATTATGAAAATTAATAATAATATATATATATTTTTTAAATCGATTTATTTTTTAAAAATATTTTTTCTAAGTGTATTTCTCTTTCATCTTTGGCTCAATTAAAGCCGTTTAAATATCTACCATACCCTGTCCTCTATGACATAGAATATTCTACGTCATTAGAAACTGTAGTAACTCGGCTTGACATTATAGTGAATGACTTTATTTGAGCCAAATATGAAAAAGAAAGTCTTAGAAAAAATATTTAAAAAAAAAATCGATTTAATATATATATTATATATAATAATTTTCATAATTTATTGAAAAAATTATACGTAGACATCGACCATCCAATATCCCACAGACCAGGCAACTGTGTGTATAGAGCATGGCTAGGAAACTGTATAGTGTACCATACTATTAAATCTGGAACATCTGTAGATCAGTCTTTTAGATAATTTTGTAGGTTGATCTTTTAGATCAATGAAAAAAAAGTGCTACATGTAATGTTGTACCGTTTTAATACATTACCATTTTATTTTAATCCACATTGAGAAGATTAGTCCTCACAACCGTGACAATAGGAAAACTCACCTCAGCAAAAATCATGTGGCCTAAAATTGCTGAGGCACGAACTAAATATTCCACAGCATTTACCTCAGCAATTGCCGAATGCAGTGGTGAATAGTCATATGTATGATTGTGAGGTTTGGTGTTCATATTATAATAAAATTCCCCTATGCTGTAAGACGGAAAAATGTGAAACTAAACCCATTATTCCATCTTTCTCTATTCAAATTACGTCCACGGAATTCGCTGAATCTCCGCACTGTTCATGTTCATTAAACGAATTTTGCATGTGACTTCAAAAGAGGTGACTCACAAATGACAAAAGGCAGTAGATGTCCAATCTGAGCAATGGGGTTAGTTTCACACTTCTCTCTTGAGCACATATATTTTTATTATAACAGGGTAATAAAGTCACTGTGATTTTAACAGTCTTAAGTACTGATATAAAATCAAGTTTTCATGTGGTTTAATCTTTCATACTGAGATCTACTTTTTCTGACTTGAACATGCAATTTTGCACCTTTTACTTATCTAAAGTAAGCTGATTAGTGTGTTACAATACATCCGTGGACAGTTTCAAAGAACGCCTGTGTGAGGACGGGTACAACAAGAGTTGTCGCCCATGCTTCACGAGTTCAACAGAAAATCTCAGTCGGCTCCAGTACAGAAAGTCAACATCTTTCAGCTGTAGATCCATTTATGCAACCCATCCGAACCAGACAAGAAGAATAAAAGAGTGATAAAGAATTATTTTGAAACGTTTGAAAAGCCAAAGCATAAGGGAAATTTATTTATTTTTGCATTTCTTGCTGCCGCCTATACTTACAACATTACGTGAGCTAAAGTAACTCGTGGTGTGCATTGCACGATGGGAAGGAAACATGGCCGATTTCCAAACTGTCCAACGATGTATTAAAATCCTCTGATTATGCCTATTTTATCAGGGTGATACGCATGGGAAATTAACAAGCAATGCCAAATAGCAAGACAAACATATTTATTTTTCATCAAATAATTTTTTTGTTACTTTTCATTGGACCCCTCGGAATTATGTGCACCAATTATACTTGGAGATGATTATCGTAGCCCTTTTAAAAATTCATAACTTGTTAAAAAATGAATTGTTAACAAATTAAGTAATCATCAATGGTAACTGTGTACAAGATCTGACTTGTCCAATAAGTTAATTTTTTGTTCGTTTAATAATTCCAGATCTGTCCAAGTCAGAAGGATGGCCAACAATGACCCAAACTTCCAGACCTCTGCCGCCCCGAGCGGGGTCTCATCTGAGGCAGCCATGTTACTGAACAACTTCTGGACTACGGTCACCAGGAACATTTCTGGCATGTCGCAAGTAAGAACAGTCAAATGAAAACAAAAATATATAGATGAAAATTGAAGACCATCCACTGAATCTGAATCCAATTCTGTTGTCCTTTCACAATTCGAGAGATCTATGAATCTCAAATGAAATGTCAGGGTACTACACGTGCTAAATCGAATTTATGAGTTAGTAGTAGGCCTACATCAAGATGAAGTTAGTAGCTGAAAATTTAGATCTCAAAATTTTGACCCAGTATTTGGAAATTTCAACAGAACTTTATGAATTACCCGGTATATCAGATTTAGTGTATGTAAACAGTAAGTGTATACAAGTGATTGGATTACAAAACCATATTCATTGCATTTAAACATGTTAAATGTTAGGTCAGTGCTGTTCAGTATCTCGAAATTTCCCTCTGTCATAATTTTATACATAATAGCATTTCAAAATTTTCAGTCTCTAAAAATTACCTCATATTTTCAACTTCCATGTACAACATGTATCTCAATCTCAACTTTCTATCTCTGAATTTTGACTGGCTATCTTGACATTAACCCAGAAAAATATTCCCAATCATGCATGTCATGGGTCTAAACACTTCCTTGATTTGGAGATTCACCCATTAGTTGAGTTGATAAGTACTGTTGACTGGAGGATGAACATCTATGACGAATTAGAGAAATAAAAGTATTCTTGCGTTTTCTTGTAGATCTGTACTGTTCAGTATCTCGAAATTTCCCTCTGTCATAATTTTATACATAATAGCATTTCAAAATTTTCAGTCTCTAAAAAGTAAGCTTACCTCAAATTTTCAACTTCCAACATCTATCTCAATTTCAGCATTCTATCTCTGAATTTTGACTGCTATCTTGACATTACAGAAAAATATTCCCAACAATGGGGTATAGATACTTCCTTGGTTTGGAGATTCATCCATTTGTTGAGTTGATAAGTACTGTTGACTGGAGGATGAACATCTATGACAAATTGGAGAAATAAAATTATTCTTGTGTTTTCTTGTAGAACAATTTCAAGACACACGAGCTGCCATTAGCCAGAATAAAAAAGATCATGAAATTGGATGAAGATGTGAAGGTTTGTTGGAAGAATTACTTGCTTTCAATTTTTGAATTGCTTTGAAATGATGCAGATTTATAATTATCAGCTTTAAAAACAGCGCTGATAAAGTCTCTATCTTTCAATCTGTCCTGATTCTCCACTTTTAAACTGTGCTGATTCACTAATTTCATTCTGAGCTGATTCTCTGCTGTCAGTCCTTGCTTATTCTGTACTTTCATTTTATACTGATTCTCTACTTTCAAACTGTGATGATACTCCACTTTCAATCTGTGCTGATTCTCTGCTATCAATCCATGCTGATTCTGTACTTTCAATTTATACTGATTTTAATTTCGACTCCCAATCTGTGCCAATTCTTTATTTTCAATCTGGGCCAGTTCTCTTCGTTCTTGTCTTTGAATCTATGCTGATTCTATGCTTTCAATCTTTGCTAATTCTCTGTTTTCAATCTTTGCTGATACTCTAGTTTCAATCTGAGCTAATTACCTACTTTCAGTCTGTGGTGATTCTATATCAATCTTTGCTGATTCCCTACTTTCAAACTGAGCACCTATTGTCTACTTTCAAACTGTGCTGATTCTCTGCTTTAAATCTGTACCAATAAGCCGATTCACTTTGAATCTGTGCTGATTCTCTACATTCAAATTGTGCTGATTCTTGGCTATCAATCAGTGCTGATTATCAAATTGTGCTGATCAACTACTTCCAACCTGAACTCTATTTCTGGTGTAATCATCTCAGTAGAATACCCAGGGGTTCATAAAAGTTGCCTTTTATGGCCGGTTGCCACCATTTTAAGAAAACTGAAAATTTTGCAATCAAGAGGAAAACTGAAATTTGAGCCAATTAAAATATTACATGTATCTGGTTGTATTTTAATTTGAAAAAAATGTCAACGGGGAACACTGATTAGGTGATGAAATCAATCTTTTTTATTTCTATAGCATTTATAGAATCTTTTATTCTGATAAACGAGTCAATTTGCTTTATTCTTATTTCATTTCTTGAACTCTGTTGTATCAACAAATTACTTTCAACTGGACTACAAGTAAATACATCTCATTTTAATTCATTAGAAGCAGGACTATAGAAGTGTTTTTGCGAGTAACTGAATTACATGAATTAGAAATACATTTTATAAATTGATTGCAAATTTTACTGAACTTTCAGATGATCAGTGCTGAAGCCCCAGTATTGTTTGCTAAGGCTGCAGAGATTTTCATCAGTGAGCTGTCATTACGGGCCTGGATTCACACCGAGGACAACAAACGACGCACTCTTCAGGTAAACAGTCTATACAGTGATAGAGGATATTATAAACTAAGGACTGAATGGAGAATTATTTTCTTTTACATTATTTTCTTTTTCATTTCTTTGAAAGAAGGTTTCGAGAAAAGAAAAAAAAACTGATTGATTTTTTTGATAAAACTAAGTGAAATACTACCTGATATCTTATTACCCCTTGGCCAAATTTAAAGATGTAATCAGCATCAAAATGGATGGATTTTGTAAACTCTCCCCTATGCATTTTTTTTCAGCAGGGAAGATTACCAAAGCATCATATGTATTATATTTGATGATAGTGGAATCGTCATATACAACGAATGCAAGAATATCTTTGAAACTCTGCCTGTTTTGACGGGTTTTCTGTTTCGCCATTGAGTGTGTGTTGTACATGGAGAGGAAAATGACGGTGACGTAGCGACGCACATGAATCTGAATGCTGCACAGCTGCAGCCATGGGTTAACGTCATGGCTCGTGCCTGCGGTTCAGTATTGTCGCATAGCATACGTTGATATGCACCACACATGTATACGCTTGTATACACATTATACCTGGCTATACTACCTTTGTTTATACATGTCGCTGTATCCAGTTATTGACCAGACATCTGTCATCAATGGCTAACATTTCAGCTATCTGATCGTGCTGAACTTTGGATTTAAGGTTTTCTCGTATTTTTTAACATGTTAATGCCCCATGCCTTATTTACAGGCTTGCATTTTATTATTCTGAATTGAAGCCGAAAGAATCGAAACTATGGTAACTTAGTGCAAGGGCAGTCGTCGTATGTTTCTATAATCCATTATATCAGCTGATAGAATAATTTCCTCTTTTTTTCTTATTCCTCTTTGTACAGAGAAATGACATTGCCATGGCCATATCCAAGTTTGACCAGTTTGATTTCCTCATCGACATTGTCCCTAGGGAGGAATTAAAACCAGCTAAAAGACAGGTAAGAAAAAGAGTTGTCACCGAACCCCGTATCAATTCATAAGCTCATTGGTCGATTACACGGCTTGAAATAGCCATATCACTACAAACGGGTTTGAAATAATTCACACACGGGTTTGAAATAGTTTGTAACCTGTTGCCCTTGACTACCTATCAAAACGAGGCTACGGAAATTCATCTGCTATTTAGCTGACCGAAGGTTTGTCGCACTTTTATCTCGACTGTGGGCTTTTTCAGCTTTCTTACAATGGTGATTGTCTTTCAATTCGAGAATATACGAGTGATATGAGAAAGAATCAATTATTTCGTGACAAAATCGTTGTCTAGGTTTGAGTCCGGGTTGATCTGGTTTTGTGACCTGCCCGTGAAATTTCACAGGTAGGTCACAAAACCTGATCAACCCTTCCTCAAACCTAGATAACTCATAATATTCTACATACAGCTTGAACAGTAAAAACTGCATGCAAGATGGGTGAATGGAGTAGAATTGATATTGGCTGTTCCAGAAATGGTACATGATGTGGGGAGAAGATAATTTTCCTGTCTCCAACCACCCATACCATTCATCCTATTTCTCTAACATGTCAAATCTTAAAATGGCTGTATACCACCAACCATACATATACCACTGAACTGAGAAATCCCCCCCCCCCCCCTTCCCCCCACTTCAATCCCATGTATTTTTTTTCTGAAACAAGCGTAAGAGTTGAATACATTTGTATGTTGTCGTGGTTACAGGAGGACAACGTGCGGACCACGTCGATGATGGCCGACCAGGTCCAGTATTACTTCCAGCTTGCGCAGCAGGCCACGGGTAATGTACAAGGGGCCCAGTCAGGGACCCCCTCCCAATCCTCCGTACCGACCCCTACCATACAGCAGCCCCAGACGATCAGCCAGCCCCAGCAGGTTATCCAGCAAGCCCAGCCAGTACAGACAACCGTCGCGCCCCAGATTACCCAGCAGACAGTAGCACAGCAACTTCAGGTTCAAGGTATGGGGAAACACGATTCTCATTCTATTGGCCTCGACACCTTCCAATGTCATCGCCTATGACTGACTTCCCTTGAGAACTCTGTGTACAGCCCATTTGTGTGCAAACAACTTCCATCCCATTAATGTCATCTGCTATAAAATGGAGCATAGAGAAAATGCACATTTGTATGTCTGGATAGGATGCAGGCCTTCAAGTGCCTCCTATATTTCCTATATTTTCCTATATTTTTTAGTCATTCCTATATTTTCCTATATTTTGACTTTTTCTCATGAAAACTTTCACCAATGCTCTGTAATGAGTCAAACTGACACGCGGAAATACATTTCAGAAATTTTTTTTCGCCTCCCTTCGCTCGGCAAATGAGAAAAAATTCCAATCTCTCCATGCTGAATCAAACAACGGAACAGGTCACCTGAAAAGACCACCACTATGACCGCATTAAGTAAAAGTAATTTGATTCAACACCAGAAAACTACCAAGTTTGGACCTGTCTTATCCCCCTTTATTTCCTATATTTTCCTATATTTTATTCAGAAAATTCCTATATTTCTCCTATATTTTTGCAAATTTCCTCCTATATTTTCACTGTGAGCCACTTGAAGGCCTGAGGATGTTGTAATGTCTAACTTTTCAGCAAGAGTTCAGTGAGTGAGTGAATAGGGTTTAATGTCGCTTTCAACATTTTTTCGGCTATATCAGGACGGAGAAGTCAAGTTGGGGGTGGGGGGGGGGGTTGAGGGGGAGACTTGTAACAGAGCAGATCTAATGCTGCCATTTTATAGTGCTGTTCCACTGAAATATGTCATAGGCAGACAAGAAACCCCACTCAGTTACATTATACTGACACCGAGCGAACCAGTCGTTGTTCTACCCTCTTAATGCTGAGCGTAAGTGAGGAAGCAACATGTTCCATTTTTGACCCGGCCTATGATTGAAGCCAGTACCTACCTCTTACGAGGCCGACACTCTTTTCATTAGGCCACTGCAGTGCGAGAGTTCATCATATGACTCTCTTATTCTTTGATATGTGCCTTTTATAGAGCCATATCATACTATCAGCGCAGATAAGATACAGCTGTAACAGTCAGCGGAGATAAGAGACTGGTCAGAATCCGGGGAGATAACATAAACTATTCACAATCAGGGGAGATAACACACGCTAGCACAATCAGGGGAGATAACATACGGTAGTCGCATTCAGGGGAGATAACATTATGGCAGTGACAATCAGGGGAGATAATCTGGGGAGATAACATACAGTAGTCGCATTCAGGGGAGATAACATTACGGCAGTCACAATCAGGGGAGATACACCAGTCATAGTCAGGGGAAATACACACACCAGTCACAATCAGGGGAGATGCACACGCCAGTCACAATAAGGGGAGATAACCTACACTAGTCACAATCTGGGGAGACAACCTACACTAGTCGGCATCAGGGGAGATAAACACCAGACACAATCAGGGAAGATAACCCCGGCAAGTAACCATCAAATGCAGCAGTCCCAATCAGGGGAGATAACATACACTAGTCACAATCAGGGGAGATAACATACACTAGTCACAATCAGGGGAGAACACTATAGTCACAGTCAAGGACATATCACACACTACAATCCAGGTACATAGGACCTGATCTAGTCACAATCGAGAGAAATAAAATACAATCTGGTCACAATCAAGGGCAATAGCACATGCAAGTCACAATCAGCGGAGATAAGACTTTTTTCCAATCAGGGAACATGCCTCATTTTAAGTGGCGATTTCTCATTCGGGTAATCTATAAGTCGCCCTGTATGATTTTCTGGTGGATGTCTGTCCGATACCTTGAGCTCTCGAATCTCAAGTTCACAGTTACACAATACTGCATCTGTGATATGTCTAAATGAAAGGTTCAGCTTTTCTATATCTTACTTTCAGCATACATAGATATTAGGGGAATCGGAATAAAGTCATCGCGGGGAGAGAGGAGGCTCGTGTAATTTTTACCCTAAGAAGTATTGAATCCTCCTGCTGAATTAATATCGTCCAAAAGTACCTTTATGTGGTCGTATTTGTTCAGTTAGGTCCCCAATTCCAAGAAACAAGTAAATGAATCAGAATCAGAGTCCAAAAGATCGTTTGTCTCAACTGTGTTACCCGTTCATGGTTAACACATTAATATTAATTCTGTTATAATGAATTCATCGAATAAATGTCCTTTAGTACTATTTTATTATGGCTGAGAGACCAAATCGATGACCATACATGATCAAGGTATTCACCTGTATGTTTGCAGCAAAATGTTTGAGATTGCACTGCGAGTTACTAAAAACTCGAAACAGAAAAACACACGGATCGGTTTGATGTGTAGAGAAAGTCAATCTAGGCTTAATTTACAATGACACACATCAATAAAGAAATAGTGGCTTGATGATGGGTTCCATATAATGCCACAGCACGAACTCTTACATCAGGCTATATGAAGTGACTTAATACGTCAACCAGAGAACATTACTTTCAAAGTCCTAGTTGGACATGCGGTTCATGTGCACATTTTGCCAGCAAGCACTTAACTTCTGGCTAACCCCACACTTTCCAGATGAGTCCTTGCGTGAACTACATTAGTCAAACCTTTAATGAAAACAAACAAATTGACGTGTTATTTTTTAACCATAATGGTGTATCGTGACCTGTATTCACCAGTTGCACACGTAATCAGCATGTAATACGCAGATTATAAGCTACAAACGTTTCCGCCGGCATTGATGCATCTGCATCAATAAGTTTTCTTGTTCAGTGATAATGTCCTGCACTGCAGTGATTCGACTCACAGATTGGTTGATACAAATTAAAGGGATGTAGCACACGGTTGAATTGTCAGCCTGTTTATCGCCCCTGTATCTCACAACACTAAAAATTTATAGTAGTTAACCCAAACAGGCCAGTTGCATTTTCAGAATTGCTCTTGTCCACAGCCAAGTCAAATTTCACTTGCGTAAATGACGTCAGTGCTCTGCATGTCCAGGAGATGACACTTCTCTAGTCGCGGGTGGTTGGGTGGGTTCAGGTTCCTGTTGCTTCAATGCATTTTGCTGAGAAGCAACATGAACTTGATAATGTGATGGCTAGCACTGTAATATCACTTGTCTTTATTGCACCATGTAGGCATCCTGTCTGTGTCTTGTGCACTGTCCTCAGTGTTTTATAGGGTGGATGGAGGGTGTCTGGTTCCATGCTGCTTCAAAGATTTCTTCTTTGAAGTAGCAGGAACACAACTGAGCTGGGTGGTGCTTAGTTGGTTCGTCGTGATATAGCTGAAATATTGTTGAAAGCGACGTTAAATTCTATTCACTCACTCACTCGCATCTCTAGTCACATTCAGGGGGGATAATTCTCTTGACTACATGACTATCAATGGAAATAACCTATAAAAGTAAATATGTAGTTTTTAAAAAGAACAATCCCTAGTTCATGAATAGTAGAATATTTAATTATGGACACTGCTTTACCACTCTCTCTTCATATTTTTCAGCAGGTCAACAGATGCTTCAACAACCGTTACAGATCCAGTTAGGCCAGGGAGGACAAGCCGTGCCTGTGTCCCTAGCACAAGCCTTGGTTGTAAGTTTTATACCCCATGGAACATTGCAAGTTCTGTTGGTGTTGAAAGAATCTGACGGCTTGAGTAATGGCTTTTCTGAACTCCGGGTTCTTTCGACTCCGATCCAGATATTGTTAAAAATCAAGGTTCTTATGTCAACGGTTCTCCTTAGTTTGCCGGAGAAAGGATTCGGGTGGACTCAATCATTACTGGACAATTTGCAAATGAGAGCCTACTTCATAGGAACATCTGTTGAATTAACAACAGCTCTCCACTAAATAGTAGTTTGTCAGTTCATCTTTCATGTAAGGGTACTGAGACAAAGGAGAGAAATAGTCTGTCTGGGTACAACGATGAGTCTAGATCAATCTAATTAAAATTAAATCCTATCTGCTCCCCCATTTAGATATGTCGCTTGAAGGATCTAACAGGCTTGCAGTAACTTGAGTGTTAGTCAATCCTGAGAACGCTTCATAGTGCTTTGAAGGGAATATTAATGACAGAGAATTTTTGGTTGGCTCAGTCGACTTAGACGCCACGCTGGCAGGGTGTCTTTTCATGTTGCCGCGGTCCGGACATTGTGGCACCATAGTACAGGGTAGACATATGGACTGGTATTTGGTGTAAACATTGGGGTAAACGGACACGGTGACCCTATCTCCCCTCCCCAACTGCAAGTGGATTAGTCCAGATGCGACCATGATGTCATAATGCTATTAAATATTCATGGTATGGGCGCTCAGAACATCAAATTCAATGGAAATATGCAAGATCCTATATGGCGACGATTGAGGAGCATTAATTTATTAAGGTTGAGTCTAGATGAGAGGATTTTACTCAAAAGTGTCAGCTATTGTTTATTACATGCAATTTCTCTATCAACTGTCTTCCTCTGCACCCAGGGTCAAGGTCAAGGTCAACCCCAGATTATTCAAGTACAGGCTCCCACTCCGGTTCAGCCTCAACAACAAATACAGATCACACAGCCCCAGGAGGCACATCAGGCCGCCCAACTTCAACAACAGACCACCCAAGTCTTCCAGCAGGTCGTCACACCAACAGGGGAGGTCCAGAATGTTCCAGTGAGTATGATATTCTGTTATGTACTCCTATATTTCCTATATTTTTTAGTTATTCCTATATTTTCCTCAAAACCTATTTCACCAATGCTCTCAAATGACTCAAATTGGCATAAGGAAATACATGTACATTTCAGAAAAAAAATATGAAAACATTTAAATCTCTCTTTCTTACACCAAGCAGCAGATCGGGTGTCCTCTATCAACACCGCTATGACGGCATTCAGTGGAATAATTCGATTTAACACCAGAAAACTGGAACATACAATGTACATTGTAGTAGTGACCTGTCTTCCACTCCTTTATTTCTTTTATTTTCTATATTTTATAAAGAAAATTCCTATATTTCTCCTATATTTTGGCAAATTTCCGCCTATATTGTCACTGCAGACCTGCATATTGAATCTCACTGTATTTTTGGGGGGGATTTATTATTCAACTGCTGTGCTTGAAGGGAGTTTTTGACATAATTATATCCAGAGGTTTAGGTTCAGGCCCTCCTATCTGTTGGAAAGGAATGTTGAGAATCGGATATAAAACCAGACTGATGAGCATGTTAAATAGGATTATGGGCAATAAAACAAGATGCAGTTACAACTGGCATCGCATTTGATAACATGAGATATGGAATATGTGGCTGGGAACGGTTCAGCCGCTCCCCTCAAACACCTACAAAACACGACAAGCAATGGAAATCCCCGATGAGATACGGTGGCAAAATGGCAGTCATAGCCGTTGATCAGGATGAAGGAATTATTTTGTTACCACATTATCGAGTTCAAATGCAGTCATGTACTACATGTATATAAATAACCCTACTAAACAGGTATTTTCTTTTCTTTTAATCTGTCCAACATTCAACATTTTGTCGCTGTATCTCGTCAGTATTTGATGGCAGCAGCCAAACTGTTGCCAACGTGAACATTCGCATTTTCTATACCGGTACGGCTTGTTATCAAATCCGATACCAGTCATAACTGCATAATTTCATTTCATTGCACAAAATTCAATTATCACATCAAATATGATTATCTCCCTTGATGTGATAATTTTCAGAGTTGTTCTTCTTGGTTTGTTTAGACAAGATAATGTCTGTATAACTTTTGGCCCGATAAGAAGCACATTTTCAAGTTCTTTCTAAACAAAATATCAATCCCCAACCTTGCAACCATATGAACGTGTTTTTTTCCTGACTATTGGTACCACTTTCCCTGATGGTCATATATCTGTTCTTTTGGTGGACTTGTTTTTATTGCCTTTTATTCTGTTAATACAGATCCAGCTGACTCCACAACAGTTCCAGGCCATTCAGTTACAGTTACAGGGCAAACATACAAACCAACCCATAGTCATCCAGGCCCCTCAACCCACACAACAACAACAAGTAGCGGAACAGGCTGTACAGTTTGCCACAGCATCACAGGTGAGAGTGGTTCTCACATTGCCCAAATCAGATTTACAGTTGCAGAATTTTCCGAGGACTAAAATACCCCCCACCCCTTTTTACAGGTTCTGGAAAATTAAGAAAATTTTGAAATCCAATTTACTCATGATTTACAATTTTTCTTGTGTCAAAAGTTCTGGGTTCGAGGTAATTTAGTTCTGATGATTTCGAAAGAAGTCGAATCAGTCTTTAAAATTTGGGAGAGGTGTTGATCACTCTCCTAGATTTTGTACTGCGAGAGTGATCGCTGTATTGCGAGAATGATAAACTCTTGTCAGTATTACTCTCCAGTACTTTATTTTTCAGGAGAGTGGTTAATAACTCTCCTGGTGGGGGGGGGGATTAGGGGAGTGATTGAGAGAGTGATGCCACTCCCCTTAAAACGAGAGACTGCAGATGGTTTTTTTTTTAGAAATGAAAAATATTGTACCATATCAAACTGACTTGACAGTTTGGTTTTTGATGCAGTCTTCATTGGTTTATTCAAATAAATAAAAGTTCTACCAAATGGTTCGCACACCCCATACTTTTGTATTCTAAATAGTTTTAAGAGGTTCTATTTGACATTTAATAGTGGTTTACTGTTGGGAATGGTCAAAGTTTATGAAAAAAACCCCCTTGAAACCCTTGATTATCACGCCTATCTGAAAATAGCAAAGGTCGCGACCTGTTGACCCATGACGTAGGAGTCTGATTACGATCTGGCAATGCCAAAAATGTCACCAAGCTAAAACCTAATGCCTTTGTTGATGTCATACCCAAATGTTGCGCAACATACTTCAAGATATGATGTCCGACGTAACCAACTACTCGATACTATACGACGTGATCGAAGTCAAGACTGACATCATAAGTCAAAAGTTTGTTCAATACGTTTTTCACTATCGGTGCCTCTGTTTTAACGTGTTAAAAAATCCAATTTGATGAAATTTTTATCATCGTAATCTTCACGCCACTTTGTATGTTTTCATGAAAGCGTGAAGGGGCATTTGGTTGAACCTTTAATGCATGATCCATCTGATTCATTGCTCCTATATTTTCATTCATTGTATTTTGCAGCCGATGTTTCAAATCCAGCAGTTACCCAATGGGCAGCAAGTTTATATCCAACAATCTGTCCAGCCCGATACCGACGGGTCAGAACAAACAGATGGGCAAGATACCACATAGTCCAGCCTGGTGCTCTCCCCATCCCCACCGGAGTCCTGTACCATACACCAGAACAAAACTGTTTATCCTGTAGACGGGGTAACGGTGGACAAAGACTCAAAACTCCCAGAACTTGTATGGAGGGTAATAACTCTCTCCTTGTGTTGGACAACAAACAGATTTGGAGATAGCCATGAATAGCAATGACGTTTCAACACTGGAAAATATAATTTTCATGTGGGGAACAAAATGACAACTTCATATTTTCTGAACAATGTCTTGAAATCAGGATCTGTGTTTTTTCAATTGAGATTTTTTTTCTCATATATTAGGATAAGAAACATGACGAAGTTAACATTTCCATGTCTTACTTCAATTTCAAAAGTTTTATTCCATTAGAAAAACGTGTTTTCCAGTGAATTGATTGTTGTGCGGGATAATTTCTCTACGATAGGTACTGAAGCTACCACAGTCACAGCCTACTGCATAATATACTAATTTTGAAATTATCACAGCAGGATATAGTCTTGATGGCTAGCCCGTGCATATATATCCTGGAGTCCTGGACCTTCACGTCCTAACATGCCTAATGGTGACCCAGTTTAATAGTCCATATTTTTTGTCTCATCACTTCACCCATGTTGAGGTTCTGTATTACTGCCTAAGGTATTAATTTGCTGGTTAGAAACTGAAGAGTGCTATATGTGAGAGAGCAGCTGGACCATGAAAAACTTCATTTAAAAAAAAAAGTTTAATTTTTTAAGTATTCTTGACAAACAAGAACAAACCGGATTCTATTGTAATAACACATTGTAGATTTACATCTATAGGAGATGTAGAATTATCTATACACGAAACTTTACAGATTATCATGTTGTTTGGCATATTAATTCGTAAAGTCTCTGCTAGGAGTTCTATAAGTATTATGTATGCGATAAAGTGAGGGAGAGGTATGAAGCTCTGAATATTCCCGGATGTACTCGGGGTTAAAACTCTGAAATTTTGCATAGGTTCAACTACATATCGTAACTTCAAATCTACTTTTGATAGAGTTAGACTTCCATGACATTTTGCCATTCACCTCATGTATACTAGAATGAGGCATGTCTTCGTGCAACTTTCACCATTATCTGTCCACGTTCTCATTCCACACTGATTATTTTGTGTTTCGTGAGTATATAATGTTCTGTAGACAATGAGTGTGTGCAAATAAGCAAAATTGCATGTGAGAGAAAAAAAGATCACATTTTTATACATATGTCATTTCAAACTCAGAAAAATCTGAATTTACTCCACAGCAAAATTTGATATAGCTTTATGGCCTTCAGGCCAGAGTTAATATTTCTAGAGTAATTTCCTCAATAAATATGGGCTCGTCGCAAACAAGAGCTTCTTTCTAGGATACAAACACTCATAAATCCGATCCCATTTATCCCATCTTAGAATCATTGAGCCCAACTCTCTAATATTTGTGCATCAATGCAGCTATATTTTGTGCATGTAATCTTCATTTGTGATATAGGAGGATAAATAACCTCTTAGCTAGTCATATCTCCAGCTGTGGACAACTGAAAACAAATATCATGGGATATATTCATTTAGGCAATCACTGTGAAAAGAATGTGATTAGCTTTCGATCCAACGGCATGGAGTAACTGGAATGTTTACGCCAAAAGCACCGCCATAGTCACAATTGTCGTCTCCATACAGACCCATTATTTGGAGCTTGTCGTAAGAGGCGACTAACTAAGGCACCTATGGGGTTCCCGGGTGTGAGAAGTAATTGGACCCCACCTGTGTGGTTCACGGGTGTGAAAAGGAATAGGACCCAACGTCGTGATATGACTGAAATATAGTTGAAAGCGACGTTAAATCATATTCACTCACTCACTCACTTACTCACCCATTATTTGGTTTGGAAACTCCAATATTCCAGATCACATCATGGCATAATGTACAATGTAACATATTTTTATCCATTTTCACCATCAGAATCTGCTACTTCAAAATCTGACAAATCTGATAGGTCGATGGCAGCCATCTTGTTTTATGGAATAAGTTTTCACCAATACCCTAGGACAATCTCGAAACCAGAGCCATCCAGTCCTGTCCTTCCTACTATGCTCTGGGATGGCGCTCAGCAGTACGATCGGTCATTGGATAGCACAAAAAACCCTAGAATTTAGAACATAACGAGATCGTATCTGTGGAGATCAAGCCGAAGTCATGGATGTTACGAGCGCGTCTGAGAGATGACGTAGCCTACTAGAACTCTTTATGCATTCTTGCGAAACATTTTCTATTCTGACGTTATGACACTGGTCATGAAAATGACTCATGACCGACATTTTATAAAGAATATGATATGTTCCAATGGAGCCAGAAGGGGCCACGTGAAAGAATTTTTCAATGCATTAAGGGACCCATTTTCTGCGATCGTCGTGCCAGGGGTTCGTGGAGCGGCCATTTTCCAGCATGAAGCGACCCCTGGTGGCGAGGTTGTACCCTAGGACTGATTCTGGCTCCCACAGAGACCTCTGGCTAAAACACTGCATTGGGTTTTTGTTTCATGCATTATTCATGAGTACAGTACAAGGCAGAAATAACTTGCTCATAAACGCGAGTGAAAAAAACCATTTTCGCGACTATAATTTATTAATCGCAGCCGGAAAACTCGCCTAAATCGCGCAAAAAAACAAAAGCATAATCGCGACTGAAACGCGTACGGTCGACGCGTTTCAGTCGAGATTATGCTTTTGTTTTTTTGCGCGATTTAGGCGAGTTTTCCGGCTGCGATTAATAAATTAAAGTCGCGAAAATCTTTTTTTTCACTCGCGTTTATGAGCAAGTTATTTCTGCCTTGTACTGTATATGTCACCACCCGTGAACTACATTGTAATCAAAAGGTCTTTTTTTTTATTTTTTTACAACCACCTCCAACTACACAATTATGGGATAACACGCATACACGTCCACTAAACATATAATAAATCACCACTGAGACTGACTCTCACATCAACTTTTCTCTCCAACCGACTTTCTTCAGTATTTTTCCATGCCCCCAACACCCCAGTAATCCTCGGTATTGTGTCCTTTACAAATTCATGGGACTTGAGAACGAAGGGCCAGACATGGAGGGAATATGATTTGGAAAAGCAGGGGGTCGAAACGTACACCTGTTCCTTTACAAGAGATGGGTGTAAATAATATGTACCGTACTCGTCACATGAGAGGGCTAGTTAATAGATCCTTGAATTCAAATTGATCAAATCATCACCCCTCTAGCAAATTGTATTTGGGGCTGGAAACCTCGAGTCGTCAATGCACATGATCTGGAAATATTGTTGCTTTCAAACATGTCAAAAGGCTTATCATTTGTGCAAAATATTTTGATGTTCTTTTCATACTTTAATAAAATAGGTATTTTTTTTATGAACATCTGTCCAGGATTATAAGTTTGATTCTTAATCACATATTTCTTCATGAGACCGGTGGACATTTTATTTTACCCATCACCAAGGACAGGTACTTTTTTTTTTTTTTTTTTTAACATTTCAACACCTGGAAAGCTGTTCTACTGACGACAATCGAATAGCCCAACATCGTCGATCAAATACATGAGGCGTCACTACCAGGTGTTCAAAATCACGACATCATTATTCACATTTCATTATAACATGTTCATACCATAAATGAGTCCATGTATGTATATTCATATTTTGTAAATAAAAATCCAAAGTGTCGCCGAAATGAAACCATTTGTCTGTACATTGTTTAATTTAATATTTTGTTCAACTAGAGTGAAATAAAACAAAGTATGTATTGTATGTTTAAAGTTTTGGTTTTGTTCTGTATCTTTCCCAAGCCAACTTCAGGGTTTTGATGGACCCCTTTCACCATCATGGTGGACCAGTAATGGTTGGTGGATACTTCACATAGCCATCATGGCCCGGTGGCCCACCATCACACAGGGTTCATGCACAGGAATTCAGATTGAATTCCATGACTTTCCATGACCTTTTATGGGCAAATTCCATGACTTTTCCATGACCTATCGGAAATTCTCCATAGATAATGGGGGCATCGAAAAAAAATCAGTCTCCCAATATAAAAATACGTATATAAACGAGTTGACATGTGTAGGGTCCTCCTAAACACAGACAACAGCATCGTTCATTGTCGCCACATGAATTGGCTTGCTATGTGGTTTTGATACAGTCTCGCCAATGTCCCAAAATGTTTTTCTGCAAATTCCAAGACCATAGTTACCTCCCCTGATGCACACTTGATCGCATTCGTAGACCACACGCGACATTCGACAAATAGGAGATTCGCTGGTCCAGGAAAATCACCTTTTCAGTCAAAAAGTCAAGAGAAATATTGACCTGGCTGACATTTTCAAGTTCCATTTAATTTGTCCATGACCTCTCACAAAGTTCCATGACCGGACACAAAATTCCATGACTTTCAAGGCCTGGAAAATCGATTTTCAAATTCCTCGACTTGCCAGGATTTTCCATGACCGCGGGAACCCTGTCACATCAGTCAAGGACTGGTATCACCGATAACTGCATCAGCGATTTTGCAGGCTGGCCTTGAGAAATATCTAACCACTATGAGTAGTCCAGGCTCTTGAATGCATTCTGTTCCTCCACTGCTTCAGGGAACCTTGCTATCAGTTTCCTTCGCTGCCGGCCTGTCGGTTCACCAAACAAAATTGAGAATATCTCAAATGGTGACCGAGCATGCCCAACTAACATTTTGTGACATCAAATGTATGATGTATGCCTAACAACCCACCAAATTCCGGACGAAGATATTTTGATTGACAGTGATTCACGCCCTGACTGGAATCTTGATAAAAGTCCAGGGCGAATACTCTTCATGTTACAGAAATATCCAGCAATTTTCTTTTGTAAGATTACATGATCAGAAAAGTTTGCCCTGGGGAAGAATTAAACCCACGAGTTCTGATCCATAGGCATGGTGGGTAGCAGACCAAATCTGCATTGTACTTTGAGCTGGAAAAGGGTGCGAGAAGTTGATACGAGAAATAGGTGTTCCAATTCATATGAATATTCATGCTCCGTGAAGGAGAGCCAATTTTCGGCAATATCCATATCCCAGTAATGTGCCGTAAGGATACTGAGCCCTCCTGCAGGCAATACTACACACCCTCCAGAATGTCTTTTAGAGCTGAAAGTATGCCTTATAGCTATGGTAATGTATATATCTGTTGAAAGTGCATTTCTTAAGGATTCCAAATATATAATTGTGGTCACTGTAAATTTGTAGGTTGTGAAGATATTCAAATTTTTAAAAATGAGCCTTTTCTAAGTGGCCATTTTCAAAAAAGTATTCAACCTATCGTAACTCACATCAACGTTTCCTTTAGAAGACAACTTCAACGGGAAATCAATGTCTCAATTTTGGCCTAGTTTTTATTCTATTCACATTTAATTCAACTTCAAAGTTAAAAAATGTGAGTTGCTCGATTTTGTCAAGAATTGTTCCATTAAATGTCAATAGAATGAGAACTAGACCAAAATTGATTAAACAGAGACACAGATTTCATCTTAAGCTGTCTTCTACAGGGAATGATGGAATAAGTCACGATGAGTTAAACACTTTTTCGAAAATATCATTCAAACAAGAGCCCAAGGGGCTTCAATATATGCCCGTATATCTGGAATTACATTGGTCCAAATTTCAAGGTTGTTTAATAGCCTTGATTCCAGTTGGTAGCTACCAATCCAGAGAAAGGTCTACAATTTTGTGCTTCTGAGAATGTACCATATATCACATCTTATATTGAATGATAAACTAAAATGGGCTTAACTCTTGGTAACTATTTGACCTCTAAGCAAGAGCCGCGAGCTCACATATCCCACAATGAAATCGACAATAGTCAAAATGGTAGTTTTCCTGCAAATGGATTCCTTTCAGCCGAGAGAATTTTTCATGAAGGGAGAATAAAGTGATGAAGTAAACCTTTGTTCTTGAGTTACTAAACAGGTATGAAGTTCATGAAGGACCCCTCTCCCCACTGAATTAGTAAATGTATGGTTTTTATTTCACAACAGTTTAACTAAATGTAGCTGTTTCAAACATGGGAGACAACTCCACAAGACAAATGCCAGAAACATGTAGCGGAGAGAACTCTGAAAACTTGATTCAGTTTTGGGGGACTGTGGCCTTGACCTTTGACAAATTGATCTCAAAATGTATGGCTCCTCTTTGCCATGTGAGTAATGTATACTCAAAGTTTGGAACCAATCCATACCTTGAAACTAGAGATATCGCATGGACAACAAATGTGAATGGATGAATGGACAGAACGCAACATCACATTACATGACCTGGTCTTCGACAGGCATATGAAAATGTGACTTTAAATGATTTCTTGATTTTGGGGTCACAGTGACCTTGATCTTTGACCTGCATTTTGGTATGTAACACATGTCCCTCTAATGTATCTACTGGCAGAAAAAAGTTATTTTGAACGATTTCCTGATTTTGGGGTCACGGTGACCTTGACGTTCGGCCTTGACTTACATTTTGGTACGTGACACATCATGTATCTAATGACACAAAAAAAAGATTTCTTGATTCTGGAGTCACAGTGACCTTGACTATTGACCTTGACCTAAATTTTTGTACATGACAAACCGTCTCCCGTAATTTCTCAACGGATACCAAAAATCCTGATTTTTAACAATTTCACGACTTTGGGGTCACAGTGACCTTGACCTTTGACCTTGACCTACATTTTGGTATGTGACACATCCTGTCCCCCTAATGTATCTGCTGACACAAAAAAAATGTTATTTTTAATAATTTCCTGATTTTGGGGTCACAGTGACCTTTGACCTTGACCTAATTTTTGGTATGTGACACTTCATTTCTGCCTATTTAATCCACTCACAAAAAATTAGTAATTTTTAATGATTTCCTGATTTTTAGGTCACACTGACCTTTGACCTTGATTCTGAGGTCACAGTGACCTTGAGTACTGACCTGGATCTAAATTTTGGTACATGACAAACGGCTACCCGTAATTTCTCAATGGACTCAAAAAATCATGATTTTTACGATTTTGGGGTCACAGTGATCTTGACCTTTGACCTACATTTTGGTATGTGCCACATCGTGTATCTACTGACACAAAATGTTATTTTTAATAATTTCCTGATTTTGGGGACAAAGTGACCTTTGACCTTCGACCTATATTTTGGTATGCGACGCTTCATCTCCCCCTATTGATTCCACTCACAAAAAATTTGAAATTTTTAATTATTTCCTGATTTTTCAGTCACACTGATCTTTGACCTCGACCTACATTTGGTATGCAACACATCGTTCCCTCCTAGGGCATCCACTCACCAAAAATTAGAACTGTAGATAGAAAACTGTCAACGATCAATGATTTCCTGATTTTAGGCAACAGTGACCTTTGACCTCTGACCTTGACCTTCATTTTGGTACGTGACACATCGTCTCCCCGTAGGGTATCCACTCCCCAAAAATTAGAACTGTAGACAGAAAATAGCCCATGGGCTTCAATACCCCTCGGCTATCAGTTATTGTCTACACCCAGCAATCATGCATTGTATAAACATCATCAGTGTATTTTTCGAACTAGATAACAAAAATGTGATCTAGTAGGGTTGACTGTAGTTCAGCTTTTGCCAAGGCCAGAGGTTCTGGTAGAGCATGACCGAATTCTTAGATCTAAATATACTCTATTAAAAAGCTTATAATCCAATCAAGTAATTTTATCTTGGAAATATAGATCAAGGTCAGTCATCTTCAAAAATTTTCAAGTCAATTCTAATCGCATAGGGAACATGAATTTGGAGATCTTAAACTTAACATATAGAATTTGACCTTTTAAAAATAGGTCAAGGTCAGTGATATTCTTCATTAGTCTTCAGGTCCAGCCATAAGTGATATAAATTTGTACAATGTAGATATAATCTTTCATAGAATATTGTATTAAATAGAATCTGACTTGGATAAAATAGGTCAAGGATAAAATAGGTCAAGGTCAGCCATCTTCAGCATACCTTTGGAGCATCACCAGATGTACACATGGTATTAATTTGAAAAGCCTAGCTATATTCTTCATGTTAGACCATAATAAACAGTATATGACCTATAAAAAATAGGTCAAGGTCAGTCAACTGGGATAGGCTTCTAGTCAGTCACGAGTTGCAGGAGTAATATGAATTTGGATACCCCAGCTTCAATCAAGGTCAGTCAATCAAGGTCAGTCATCTTCAGTACACCTCTGGTCCTTCACCAGGTGTATACATAGTATCAATTTGGAAACCCTGGATATACTTCTTCATGTTAGACCATAATAAACCGTATATGACCTTGAAAAAATAGGTCAAGGTCAGTCAACTGGGATAGGCTTCTAGCCAATCACCAGTTACATAAGTAATATGAATTTGGAGACCCTAGCTTCAATCCTTAAAAAAATATAGCAAATACTATAATTTCACCTTGATAAAATAGGTCAAGGTCAGTCATCTTCAGTACACCTCTGGACCTTCGCCAGATGTATACATAGTATTAATTTGGAAAGCCTAGCTTTATTTCTTCATCTTATATCACAATAAACAGTATATGACCTATAAAAAATAGGTCAAGGTCAGTCAACTGGGATAGACTTCTAGTCAATCACGAGTTGCATATATAATATGAATTTGGGAACCCTAGCTTCAATTCTTCAAAAAATATAGCAAATACTAGAATTTGACCTTGATAAAATAGGTCAAGGTCAGTCATTTTTAATAGGCTTCTGACCCTTCACCCAATACATATATGGTATCAATTCACAATGCCTGGCTATAATTGTTCTTGAGATATCGTGTTCACAAGAAAGATGGACAGACAGACAGACGGACAGACGACGCTGACGACGACAATACCCTTCGGGCAAAATTTGCCCGAGGGGTAAAAACTGTCCCAGATATAGACCGGACACGACGGACACACGGACGGAAACCGCCATCACATAATACGTCCGCCTTTTGGCGGGCGTATAAAAATTAAAATATAATTTTAAATTCATTTCTTTTCAAATCCAAATATCTTCACAACCTACAGATTTACAGTGAACACATTTACTATTCGGAATCCTTAAGAAATGTCCTTTCAAGAAATATATACATTACCATAGCTATGAGGCATAATTTTAGCTGTATAAAGACAGTCACAAGTTGTAGAGGGTGTGCAAAAGAGTGTGCAGGAGGGCTCAGTACCTAATCATTTCGACCGATTTGACAACACTGGAGTAAAGTTTGACCTGAGTTGCGTATATGTAATCAAACAAGAACTGAACCCAAAGGCAACCACAATAGCAGATTCCATTAAACAAGAGAGTTATTTATTGACAATTTCGGAGAGAGATCAACACAAGGAGAAACAGGCAACCAGTGCTTTTATGTGGCAAGTAGTAGGATTTATTCTAAATGCACGATTTATTCTAAATGCGGGACATCCAACATTTGATAAGCTACTGAACTACATGTGGTAGTATCCACTTTACAACATGTGTCAAAGGTCAAATAATATTATGTATGTATACATAAAACAAATGGCAATAGAATGTGGCAAGAAAATTTACCCATAAAATATAAATACACTGTATAATGTAAAAATAATCACAAATTCCTAGATATGTACTTATAACCCGCTAATCTGTTAATAAAACATGAAACCTGATAGAAGAAAACTAAATTTTGTAATTCAACCAGTGGAATTGAACTTAACTTCAAGTGCAGCTTCAACTAAGTCATTGTATGGAATACATGTAACTTGAAATGCAAAGGTTTTCATATTTTTCTACTTTTCTACTTCGTGGGTTAGTTAATATTGGAACTATTAACCTTTTCACTTCTTTTGGTTTTATTTGATGTATTTTGTCTCCAAGTAGCTGGAGAAAAGTGCTCTGAAGTTGGTATTTCAAGCTCGGCGGAATTCAAAAAGGAAATCCGCATCGCTTATCTGCCCTTGTTTGACGCTAATTCGTGATGTCACAGCAGATCACCTGACCGGATGTTGTCTCCGAGTAGCTTTAGGAAAGTGCTCCGAAGTTGGTATTTCAAGCTTGGTGGAATTCAAAAATGAGATCAGCATCGCTTATCTGCCCTTGTTTGACGCTGGTTTGTGATGTCACAGCATATCACCTGAACGGATGTCAATACTTGCAACATTCAGTCTTCGGGAGGCCGATCACAATCAAGGAAAGACGAGTGATCCTGGTTTGTAAATCGGAATTCAGCTGGGCTTGGGGTACCAACTTATTATTAAAAGCTTCTGGGAGACAAACTACTTCAAATTAAACCACGCTGAGTAAGCAGGGCGATATTTTTATCATTATTCAACCTATACAAAATATAAAAAGAAGAATCTAAAAAACTTTGCATTTCTTAACATGTTTGGGGGGGGGGAATTCAATAATGTTAATGCCTTATTATTCACGGGATTTCGCATTTTATCGCCAAATTGTGGACCCAATTGATGAGATTGACGAGCATGAACAGGACCTAATTTTTTCATATTTTTCCATGATTATGAATTAACCAGGGCACCAGGCACAAGTTTTGCCCCACGATCCTCCCTTCCAAATCAATATGTACATGTATTTCGGTGATTTGAATGATCAAACGAGATTCCATTTTTGGGGTGATTGCAGGTTATTGGGGGCGATTTAGAAGTGATTGCTATTGGATGAATGGGTGTTATTAGGGTGATTATATGTTATTGGGCGATTGAATGTTATTAGAGTGATTTGATGTTATTGGGTGATTGGAAGTTATTGGAGTGATATGTTATTGGGTGATTGGATGCTATTAGAGTGATTGGATGTTATTGGGTGATAGGATGTTATTGGGTGTTTGGATGTTATTGGGTGATTATATGTTATTGGGTGTTTGGATGTTATTAGAGTGACATGTTATTGGGTGATTGGATGCTATTAGAGTGATTGGATGTTATTGGGTGATCAGATGTTATTGGGCGTTTGGATGTTATTGGGTGATTATATGTTATTGGGTGTTTGGATGTTATTGGGTGATTGGATGTTTGGATGTTATTGAGTGATTGGATGTTATTGGGTGATTATGTTATTGGGTGTTTGGATGTTATTGGGTGATCATATGTTATTTGGGTGTTTGGATGTTATTGGGTGATTATGGTATAAGGTGTTTGGATGTTATTGGATGATTATATGTTATTGGGTGTTTGGATGTTATTAAGGTGATTATATGTTATTGGGTCATGGAAGTCTTTTTCAATCATCAGAATAGTTACTGACAATTCCTCCTTTATGGCAGCAGAAATATGCAACAATCATCAATGATTACAAGTTGAGCATTACAGGCTTAAAATTAAATAAATAAAATCAACTATGTATTCAAGTTAAAATTACATGCAAATCCTCTCTGTATCTGGCCATCCACAACAATATTTCTGTTTCCAGTAACCCTAACTACCCATATATTTTGTAGTAAAAAAAAAAAGTTTCAGTAGACAGTTTTTTAATTTGATGTTTTTCAGCAGTGCTCCGTGAAAAATACTATACAAAAAGGTCAAAAATCCACTATAAAAATGAAATAAAAATATCAAAATTCCTGCCTAAGCATGTACCTACCTCCTCAAATTTTCTAAAGTTGGTTACTGGAAACAAAAATATTATTGTGAATGGCCTCAAGATGCTGCATGGCCATCGGCATCACAGCTGGATTTGATCGTCTCTATAACGGCTTGTCTGTTGCTAGGCGGCGTGGCGAAGTACTCTTTCTGCTCCTCCGAGTATTTATCCTTGACAGGGATGATGTCACGGAATGACCAGTCCTGCCAGTGATCGTTATAACGCTCCAGTACCTCTTGCTTGAGCTCATCCGTTTTCAGTATGTCTTCTGGCTCCCTCCTGGGAAGATTGGGAACGAGAGTCTTGGTGAAGATGAGGACCCCCCTCAGAGCGAACCAACCTCCATACTCCGGGTGAACGCTCACTCCATAGATTTTCTGAAATTTTAGTTCAACATTTTTCGTTAGTTTACACTGCAAATAATAATATCAGCGTTTGACAATACCCATATACTGCAGTTATAATTTGCCCTTTGTAAGCATAGGGAGAAATGGAAATGGAACACTGCCAAAAATACCCTACTTATTTAAGATAATGCCCTAAAATTTTCTTGAAATAAGATAATTTTACTCAAAATAAGTTAAATTTTAAGAAAACTTTAAGATTTTTCTTGTTTAAGTAAAATTTGGAGTGGGGTAAGTATATTTTACTTAAACATGTTAAACAAGAAAAAAAATCTTAAAATTTAACTTATTTTGAGTAAAATTATCTTATTTCAAGAAAATTTTAGGGCATTATCTTAAATAAGTGGGGTATTTTTAGCAGTGAACAACCCAGACATTGTGACCACGGACCAGTGAGAGAGTGAACATGATTTAACGTCGCTTTCAAGTATATTTCAGTCATATCATGACATTCGGGTCCTATTCCTTTTCACACCCGGGAACCTCGTGGTTAGGGCCCTATACCTTTTTACACCCCAGACCCACAGGTGGGCCCTTATTTCTTTTCACAACCGAAAACCCCATGCGTGCCCAGCTAGTCGCCTCTTATGACAAGCTCTCTGAGGAGCTGAGGCCTATTTTTAGCATGACCTGGGGTGTGGACAATGACACCCCACGAGTACCAAGGACCAGGCAGTAACTCAACTGCGAATAGTGAGGCCTGTCCACTGTCAATGCATTAAGTGGAAAAGTCTCAAGTGTATGAGTACCTTTGAGCTTCCCCATGGGTCAACAGTCAAGTCAGATCTCTGGTAGAAGCGTGCTGCCCCAGCCACATGACCTGCAGTCTGGACTAAGACTTTGGGTCGACGATTGGGTAGAACTTCAAAGTCATGAATAATCTCCACAGTTTCGCCAGGGAATTTCTGAAATTAAAAACGGATATCAGACACGGACACAATTCATTGTCCCATTTTTATATGCCCATCATTAGATGAGGTTGTATAGTGTGATAGCTAGTTTTGCTCATCTCTGTATCTGTCGGTTAACAACTTTTTTTAGTGTAATATCTCTAGTTCAAGCTTATAAGCTGTATCAAACTGGGTATACCTATATGGGGTTAGAGAAACGCTGATCATTTTGAGTTCCAAAACTGAGAAAATCATTGAACTTACATGTATAACCTTGTACCATCCCTCACAGGCAAATTTTCAAAATAACCCACATACCGACGAGAATGAGAACACCTTAATCATTTCACAAGGGAAACAGGGATTAGAGGAGAGGCAGACAAAATGTGGACAAACTTCGAAATGGTTGTTTTCATAAATTTTGTCATCCTATATAATCATCGAAATAATAATGGACTATCTGTGTGAATTTGGAACATTTTGTACAACTTCCAGTTCTAATAAATTTGATACCCCTGATTAAAAGGTGGGAAATTTCACTTCCTGTGATCGAATTGTTAGGGGATTCAGGGCTCGAAATGGGGGCCTGCTAACAGCTAAAAGCACGCCAAAATTTGGCAAGAAATGTACTACTGCAGTTTAATGGTATTTGATGGTGTTTTCTAGAATTATAGCAAAGTAGCCGACCATTCTCATTTTCCTATTACAAGCTCTGGATTTACTGTAACTAGGGAGAAGCTCTCCAGTTCAATTTGATAAATGTTTTGTGGTAAGGGACTGTCATATTGAAGAGCTATTATGAGAATAGGGTTAACATAGGGAGATCGCGTGCCCTTTCTATACTACTCATCACGCACTACTCATCGCGCATGCGCAGTCGGCCCATTCTACTGTAGGGTGCAAGTCTGGCCCATGGAATCTCAGGTAGTGAAAACCCCAGGTCTCTTGCCTCACCCTTTACCGCGCCACACCTATGCGACCCGCTGTGCAGTGAGTAAAGCGGAGTAGGAGGAGGAGTAGGAGTCGGAGTCGGACACGCCACGGATTATACTAGGGAGATGTAGAATATCAAAATTGTATAATTATACCTGTTTAATTTCATTGAAGTGGTGAATCATACACTCATCAATAGGATCTTTGGGTCCGGTACAGTCCTGTCTGCAGATGTATGGCTTGAAGGCTTTCTCAAACATTTGAGGGGCGCTGATCAGAACAAAGGCCAGAGTATCATCGGGAAATGGCAGCTTGAAACATGAATGAGCAACAGAATCATTGTACCAGCCAATCTGCAATAAAGAAACATTCCACAAAAATACATTCAACTGTTCATGTAAAACATAACATAACCATGTCAAATGAAATATACAACTGGAAACTAGCCCGAGTTGATGACAAGGTCATGCACAAGTAGGACCTAGATGTTTTCATTTTCTGCTGGTTCATTCTTGTCATGCTAAATTCAAGTCCACAGAGTTTGCCGATCTCTTCGCCTCTCTTAACTTTAATCACTTACCGTAGTACTAGTCACTACGTCTATCATTTCACAGCCATGAGGCCATTGTCACTTGACTGGTTGTTTAGCATGACCAGCCCTCATTTATATTTTGAGACCAAGTAATTAAAATAGATGAGGGATTTACATTTTCATGAGTAAAACTTACTCATTTTCTTGATATTTGTATACAATTTGTTTGAAATTTGATAACTAATAATAAATAATTATAGCATCTAGCATATGTGTTTGAAAAATCAAGGTCATGCTAAACAATCAATCAAGTGACAATGGCCTGATCGACCAGTCAGACAGAACATCAACAGGTAAGAGTGATCCCGCTCTCTAAAATAGAGGTAATAAAGGTCGTCTTCGCTCAATAACTTTTGATTTCTTCTTAACCAATGCTGCAAATCTTCAGGCGCATTAATCTATCTATTGTTCCATGTCCTAAAATTAATTTGCCACAACCATCCAGTGTTGTTTGAACAGTGCGACAAATATTTGGCCTATTATTATGCAAATTCGACAGATGACAATATATATATATTTACTACCGGTACCATTTAATGTGGATATAGATGTCTGAGTGCGCCTCAACCGGATTTTGCTGAATTCATCATGTGAACTGATTTATTGAGCAAAAATGACCTTTTTTACCTTCAATTTAGAGAGCGGGTCAGTGCCCTAACCTGACCAAGGCACGGACAGATTAGAAGTAGTCCAATGACGGACCATTTGCGTACACTTCGCCATCCATAAGATGGCTTGCGAATCATGTGTCTCCATTATCGTGGAGCGATATCCGGTACTTTACCGTATTCTGTTCGGCCTTCATCCGGCGGAGAACAGACTCGAGAAATCTGATAAATTACAGGTTTTCATACCACTTCGGAAACAGATATTGCCTGGGCTTACAAAATATATAGGTATGAATAACTTTTGTATCATCGAAGAGGTGTGGTAAATTTGTAATTTTGAACAAGTATGACATCACATGACTCGAAAATGGTGGGTTACGTTGGGGTTACGTCGGTAGACTTTAGCTGATTGGCTGACGAAGTCACGTGACCAGTATTGATTTTTGGAAATTCCCTCTTGCAGTTGCCGAAAGTAGGCTGGAAATGGATACACACGATCCCAGGGTCAGTCTTACCGCACATAGATGACCCAGATGGGTACAGGTTGATGACGGACATCATTCATGTAACTCTCAGGGACATGAACAGAATTAATATCACTATGATATATATATTTTAAATTTTCATATCATATCATTTCCACTACATTGGCTCATTTTCAACCCCTACTCGCATGTACTGATCGTCAGGGACTGGGCTGGGCTGGGCACCTAATTGTCTCCCACTCCCCCTAGCCACAAAAATTAGCCTGCAAAACCATATGTCGAAACCACTAATACACACACAAATCTAGGTACTCGGCCGATTCAGTGGCAGTCGCCTGCACGCAAGCAGAGGACAGCGCACTTGGTTGAAGACGAAGACAAAGTTGTTATTTCATACAAATCCTTGTTGAAAGGCTCGTGTCTAGTGACCTGTAAGTATATATAGTTGTGTGTTTACTATTCAGGCACACTTTATTGGCATCAACAGTGCGAAAGGATTATGTATCAGTGTGAAAACTGTCAGCATTCCGACTTTAACTTGATTTTTTTTGTGTACGAGTGGTCATAGCTCGGCAGATGGTAGAGAGCTATACTTAGTAGCTACCACCAGGCGATATGGCTCACTCGGGTGGGTCACCTGGAGGGTGTGGTTTTCGATAAGATATGGAAATCGAACCATCTGGCATCTCCGTCAGAAAGCACCAGGGTCCATTTGAATTGACACCGTGGCATATGGGGCCAATGGCTTAGGCCTATGCATTTATTATTTTGTTTTCTCTCTGAAATCAAATCATTCATGAAAGGATATTGTTTTTTGTT
>JAVTVY010015106.1:0-62936 GCA_036873755.1 Hanleya hanleyi | reverse complement strand
CAACCCGTGACTGGACAATACATAGCTACCAAGTGAAATGTGTCATACTAATATAGCGTTAGACTTCCATCTACACATTTTTGAATATGTTATTTGGGATTCCTGCTGCTGAAGATGAAGTGGCGGCGCCAATGCGAAAACTTTGGCCTATTAAAGAGGATCCATGCCGATTAAAGAGATTCCGTTTATTACCTGAGTTGAGAAATAGGCAGCTGAAATGGACGCATCCTCTGCAAATTGGAACAGGGGCCTGTCCTCGGATGTGAAATATGTCACCGAAAATAAGCACGCATTGTTTGAACTGGACAATATCTAATATTATCTGCATAAACAAATGAACTGGTTTATGGGATATGTTGTGCTTGAAGTTGCGGATAATAACGTGCATGCTTTGTAACGAGCCAGATTGATCGGAGAAAGAGACATCGTTGTATTAAAGAACATTGCTATTGCTGTCTTGTCTTGAACGAACTGTCAATTCACTAACGCGTGAGAATATATGAAATGCTATCAAGATCGTTGCTCGTAAAAGAATTACCTGGATACAATGTGGGGTATAGCATCAAATATCTTATGGAGGATATCCTTAGTTATGGGCAGGGCGGTATCCGGCCGTGTAATTTTGACATGCCCGTAAGTAGCTTTTTGGCAAGGAATAACTTAGCAGGATCGTGTACTGCAGCCAAATTGTGCAAATAACTGATGGCCGACACGAATGTATAAGCTGTGGAGGGTTCATACTTGTGGAAATGCAAGAATGCTTTGAAGGAAACCAACTGTGCCGATGAGATGAAGAATATCTTACTGGCACGCTGACCAGTGTTATTGAGGAAATCGCTATATATACTTGTCATGCGCGCGCTTGTATACTTTCAAGGAAGATTCTGCAAGGGACGCCGTCAGATGAACTCTGCTTCAAAGACTCAGCAATAGACAGGGTATTGGGTGTGACGAGCGATTGAGCCAAGGGGTTAAAGACAGCGCTTCCTGAAATTGTAACCGCGAGAGTTTGTCAGGAATAAGATTGTTCCGAAATATGTTTTGATCTGAAAAGAATGTCATTTCGAAGGCAGACAACAACTAACTGACGCATTAATTTCATCAGCAATGAAAGAGTGATGATTGATTATTTCAACCACGGTCACACTATCACAAAGAAAGAGAACGTTATGATTTGCCAGTTTATGGCCCCCAATTTCCACGGCAAGCACTTCTTGACCGTGGTATGTAAGTGAGCAAGATGTGCTGGCCATTCTTGCTCTATCCACGAAGATCCAAAAACAGCCGCCAAACCCAAGGTACCAGCAGCGTCGGAAACAGTTTGATCTAGTTTGATCACATCAGAGGATACCCAATTTGGAGAAAGAAAATTACTTTTTCCGTTGGAAGACTCATTCAAGCGAATGTGATGGTGAGCCTGTGATACAACTTTTGTTAAAGTCTACCAGGCAGCGGAGAAATGCCCTGTCGGGCACGACGACTTTACAGGCAAAATAGTGCGAGCCAATGAGAGATTGTAGTTCCACAAGAGTTACCTTTTTGCGGCGCGAGAATTCACCCAGCATGCTTTTCAGTTTATGAATTTTGTCTTCTGGAAATTCTGGGTGCTTTCATAGTTTTGGAGTCCAGTTGAATCCCATGCATAACCATAGTAGTTGATGGGTAGTAAGTCTTAGCATGTTTGATTGAAATGCCCAAATACTCACACAAGTAAGTGAAAGTGTTGAGAGCTATAAAACAGTGGCTAACGTCATTTGCACCGACGAACATGAAGTCTTCCAGTATGCGGATCACCTCTGATATGCCGAATTTTGTAGCCATAACCGATTGCAGAGAATGACTTGAGCTCTTTAATATCTTACAGGATGTAGAACATCCCATCGAGAGGCACCGATCATAAAAATACTTGTCGCCCCCGGTAAACCCCAATAAGGGGTGAATCGCTGGCTCGATAGGTATGATGCGGAAGGCATAATCTAAGCAGATTTTTGCCATCAGGCTTTAGTGGTTTTCGAACTAGTGCAATAGCGATATCTAATGTCAACGTATTCAACATATCATAGGTCCTGTTGAATCGCACCGTTAATAGACAAGGCAGATTTTCCAGGGAAAGATAAATCGTTGTCACTCTAAAGCTATTAGGGGAGATTTGGTTTGATGTCACACTCAAGGTTATTTCACTCATATGGTGACAGCCAGTTTTAATGATGGAGGAAGCTGGGATACGGGAAGAGAACCCCCTCCGGCCCGTCGGCATGTAACTGGCAAACTTTCACACATGCAACAGCGAGGCTCGAATCCGTGCCGATTCGGTGGTGTGAGGCTTGCCATCACCAGCGATGCGCCTTAGACAACTCGGTCACCAAGAGCCCCCCCAAAATACTAGGTTCCTTTCTGGGGACGAAGACTAATGGAGTGCAAACTTCTATTGTAAAAAGGAGTTGAGAAGGGTCCAGATACTCGACCTTTCGACCACTCTTTGTCTAATTTAGCTTCTACGATAGCAGGGTTTTGCATAGCAGATGAACTATCACGCGAGACAGTGAAAGCATACCTTCTCGAGTGCCAAATATCGAAACTGTTTGTGAAACTTGAAGCAAGCAAATCTACCTCGGGTAGTTACTTAGAACAGTTTTAGCCTGATTCCAACCGGTGTTGGAAGAGTAACTTCCTTTGCCGGGAAGAATCCAATTGGCAACATTTGATGTAGTTCACAACCGTGGCATGTACGATAACCTGAAGTTTCATCCTTCGAAATATTTGTTTTTAGTACCGATAATCAGCATTGAGGATGGGGCGCTGGTGGCCATATTGGATATCTATAGAAAAGCAAATAGCCAATAACCTTCATGCGTGCTTGATCGAGTCAATCATAACAGAGCTACATGTACAGAAACCTCTCAATGAAGCCTTTATAAATATATATGATATATATTAGCATGTATACAAACACACATACATGTGTATAGCAATAATACCATTATTGGTGATGCTCTGGCGGCCATATTGGATATTTAACGGCTAATAAAGTTTCCAATTATCGGTATTATTTTCTTCTTGAGTCAGTCAGGCTCGTAGAAACCCAATCTCATGTAAAAAGGCGATTCAAAGTTGTCAAATAGTCGCCAACAGGAGGCTACTGTATGTATTACGGCGGCCATATTGGATTTATGCAAATTAAGGGCCTTCCACCTCCTGCAGAAATGGGCACCCCTTCTGAGATCATTCCTTATGCCCAAATGAGCCTCTGTGCAAAATATGGTGCTTTATTCCAGTTCGTCACGATCTTGACCTTAAGCCACCGGACTATAAGGTCATTGTCATACCAGCTCGGGAAAGTCTTTTGTTTTACCTGGACCTTGGGAACACTGTCTTCAATTGCACAATAGAGAAAGTCATAAAAGAAGTCAACACATTCATTCACGTCGTCCACGTTTTGTAAAGACGACAGGGATAGAGATCGAGCAGTCGCCTTAGATGGTTAAAGTCTGCTTTTTTAAAGTTGTAAACAGTCCTTTGTGCTGTTTTGTTCTGTACAAGTTTTGGGACAAAGAACTCCGCTGAAAGTGCGTCGTGGTTATATTTCACAGCTTTTTCGACCAACTCAACGCTGGAAAGTGGGAAATTTACCACAACTAGATCTAATACGTTTCCCATATGAGTTGGGTGGTGATTATACTGCAGTAGATTAAACTCCACAAGAATATCCAAAAACTTTCCAGAATGAGTGGATGAGAACGTATCTGGTTCGGCATAACTACCCACTGCAGACGGTTTCCATTTCAAGTCCCTTAAATTAAAATCACCATAAATGAAAATCAGATCATTGTCTTACGAGTATAGTTGAACCTTCTGTAGGGAGTTATAGAATTCCTTCAAACATACAGCTGTTTTATCTGGAGGCATGTATACACAACCGACATACAATTTTCTGTCACTCAGTGAAATTTCAATCCAGAGGATTTCTCTGGATGTCTCGAATTCCTTACACCTCTTAGAAATTATATTATGTTATTATAAAATCATTCTAATACTCGTATAACAGCAAAAATAAAAATTCTGGTTTGTAATTCACATGATATGGAAGTAAAGTGCGTGAATAAAATTGTGTATGTTGATGATTCAACGTGAGTTAATTTTATTATTCCCATTTTATACACTGTCCCATTGCTTTTGCAACTCCCAAAATATCTGTTTAATCTGCATGGGAGTAAGAGGTATACAGTCTGATGCCAGGATAATTATTCAATACTGCTCACTAAATACAAAGCTCACTGATCAACTGATAAACTTGACTGATGTCAACCAAAGTATCACTTAAAAGATAAACAACCATGGTCAGTATCTATTGTACGTATTAACACCTAATCATTGTATAATTTGCCATGCTTCTGTATTCGATAGGCCTATGTTCGCTCACCTATTCAGAAGGGATCGGCAATTATGAACATTTATTCTCTGATAGGTATCGTGTTCTATTTGGGCCAAGTTTGCGTCGCGTTGTGACGCGCCGTGGACACTCCGGCGCGCGGCGACTGGCGACTTTCTCTTATCTCTTAACATGTAAAAACTCGCCAGTCGCCACGCGCCGTAAAACGCGGCGAGTTTGGCTCTATCTCTTAACCCGAAAAAAAACCAAAAAAAAACTTGCCGCACGCCACTCGCCGGACGAACCACGGCGCGCGGCGACTGACGACTTTTGACTGTAGAGAAACTCGCCACTCGCCACGCGCCGTGGACCTCTCCGGCGCGCGCCACTTTCTCCTATCTCTTAACCTGCAAAAACTCGCCAGTCGCCACGCGCTGTAAAACGCGGCGAGATTGGCCCTATCTCTTAACCTGTAAAACTCGCTGCGCGCCACTCGCCTGACGATCGAACCACGGCGCGCGGCGACTGGCGACTTTTGACTATAGAGAAACTCGCCACGCAACGTGGATCTCTCCCGCGCGCGGCGACTGGCGACTTTCTCCTATCTCTTAATCTGCAAAAACTCGCCAGTCGCCACGCGTCGTAAAACGGGGCGAGTTTGGCCCTGTCTCTTAACCTAAAAAAAAAACTTGCCGCGTGCTACTCGCCGGACGAACCACGGCGCGCGACGACTGGCGACTTTGGATTTCTGGAATTCTCAGGACTTTTTCTCAAGTGCGCATGACCGGGGAGCATCAATTATGCAGTTACAGTATCACAAATCACAATCGCGATCTCATAGAATTTGAGGGGGCGAAAAAGGAAAAAAAAAAATATGGAAACTGTTGGAATTACAAGCGTCTAGTCCGTCATTCATAATCCAGCCGTCGTCCATTAGAGAATATCCGCGTCCATAATCCAAAGACCTATTCCGTATTCCATATAACAGTATTAGCACCAAATTCAAAAAGACAATCATTGTATACATAAACATAGGCTTGTTTCCTGCAAGAGAGAAGCGGTCAACAGTTTTCAATGATGCCGGCAAGACATCATGATGTTCTAAAAATATCAAATCCGTATCGCTGATCAGTATATTCTTAATCCATAATATTCGTTGTAAAGTCGTCATCTAAAGAATGATGTATCTCAGTCACGCTTTGATTGTGACTGTTCATATGAGTACCATGAGGATCTTGAAGTACATGGGTTCATACGGCCCTTAGCCCCGGGTTAAGCGGAATTAGACACAAGTTACGAAACGTAGCGCCATAGATCTTGCACGCTACGTTCGTATTTTGTTATCAGCATGCGATATGTATCGCCAAATTTGAGAAACTTTGAGTGTAGGCGCTTGGTGGAATAGCCCTGTTTTTTAAGTTTCTGCACCAGTGTTTTGTGACGTTGATTAAAATCGTCACATTTAACGCAGGATCTAGCAAATGCTACTAAGCGAGATATGTATACGCCATATGCAGGTCCCACTGGAATATTACTGTCCAGAAAAGGGATAGTTTACGATGTCGAAATTGTAATCATCTCTTTTGTCATAAAGTCGACGAGAGAGAATGCCCGCTTCATTTTTGTAGAGATATAGATCTAAATATGATGTGCCTGTAGAGCTATCTGTAGTTTCCTTCAACTCCAGTGAAGGTGGATATATATCCTTCACTGCGTCATTTAAATAGCGATTATCCACAGCGAGAAGATCGTCTATATAGCGTTTGGTGAATGAGAAGGAACGGGCTTTGAATGGATCGGTTTTTGAAAGCGCCTGCATATAGTCATATTCATAAGAGAACAGATACAGGTCAGCCAACAGGGTGCACAATTAGTACCCATTGGAATACCTATATGCTGCTGATATATTGTGTTGCCAAATTTCACATAGATATTTTTAATGAGAAATTCAAGCAACTCTATAAACAAAGAAACATCCCATGAATGATATCTCTTGTATGTAGTCGAGCTAAAGAATGCTTTATGGCTTCCGACATTAATATATCTACGATCATTTTTCTTGAACACAGATACTATTAATGAACCTATACGGTCAATAAGGTCCTGATGAGGGATTGTAGTATAGAGAGTCGAGAAATCCCATGTGGATACATGTCTGTACGGTATGTGACCTTTAGCATCAAGTTCTTCCGTTAGAAATACGTCTTTTCATCTTTAGAAATAGGGTCTTGGTAGTTTGTAGGGTTTGTGATGCAGGAAATATCAACCCAATAAAGAGCCGCTCTAGGGATTAAAACAACAATAAAGGATCTCTTATACAAAGATATCGCCCGACTCTTTCACATAAAACTTACAAAGAGAGAAATTCAATCATCCAAAGGAAATGTTAGCATTTTTTTCTTACGTTTTTCATCAATATGACGATAACGCTCAATTCGCTTCTTAATATTTCATACAGCATATTAGTTGACGTTGCTTTTACCTTGTAAAACAAAATTCCCGCGTCGAGTGCTTTATTGTATTTTAAATGAGGAACAATTTCAAAGCGATTCGTTCTGAATTAAAAACGATATGCTATTTTATAAATATATATAGGCACTTATATTTAGCGAACAAAAAACGATTGAAAATGTTGTCTTGGTGTTAATAAGAACAGAAACTTTTCAAAATATACCAGCAGAAAAGAACGGGAGTATGCAAGTTCTGCAAAGAAACGGATAACGAGTACCGGTATTTTAATAAAAAAAATATCTGCACATTTGACAAAATTAGATTGCCCTATATGCTTATTGTATTAAAAAACAACTTGTTTAAAAAAACAACTATGCTAAATTATTACAGATAGTTTATATCTTCAAAATTAGTTACATAGCATCAGATCTAGCTGGAGAGTTCATTCATTAGAAATTATATATGTTTATGCACGAGGAAGAGATTTAAAATTAAATTAAATGACACCATGTTTCGAACAAAATATTCCGATAATTGATGCTCTCCGGGCATGCGCCCTTGAGAAAAAGTCGCCAGTCCTGCTAGTGGCTCGCGGCGAGTTTTTTCAGGTTAAGAGATAGGGCCAAACTCGCCACGTTTTACGGCTCGTGGCGACTGGCGAGTTTTTGCAGGTAAAGAGATAGGAGAAAGTCGCCAGTCGCCGCGCGCCGGAGAGGTCCACGGCGCGTGGCGAGTGGAGAGTTTCTCTACAGTCAAACGTCGCTAGTTGTCGCGCGCCGTGGTTCGTCCGTCGAGTGGCGCGCGGCGATTTTTTTTTCAGGTTATGAGATAGGGCCAAAACCCCCGCGTTTTACGGCGCGTGGCGAGTGGCGAGTTTTTACATGTTAAGAGATAGGAGAAAATCGCCACCGCCGCGCACAGGAGTGTCCACGGCGCGTGGCGATTGGTGAGTTTCTAAAAGTCGCCACGCGACGCAAACTTGGCCAAAATAGAACACTATATCTATGTGTGATAATATGTCAACTCTGTTACAGTCAACCCTGTTACCATATACATCGGGTAACAGAGTTGACAAACTCATATTCCATTATAAATTTTAAAAACATCATATACCATTTATACGCTGCTATTGCTAGAACAGGCTCATTTTGGTGTCTCAGATCCAAGATTGAATGATGAATAATAGAAATTTTTACATTTTTTTCTGAACGATTTTACCTTTCTAAAATATACCGTGATGGTTGAATGTCTCTATGGGCCTACTCTAATAGGCCTAGTATAGTCTATCGCTCATAATCTACATGAATAAATGATGGCCTGTTAAAAATATCTATATTCTAATTCCATTAATCCACGTTCGTTTATTTTACTTGTATATCATTTTAAACAGTATTTATATGTGGAATTGCATGGTTCGCTGGTTCGTGAACTTAAAAAAAAGACAGTCAAAAAGTGGGTACGGTGACTCTTGGGCTTTCGGCGGAACCAACCCCACGATGAGTGTTCAAATTTTTTGTTCCGCGAGTATCTTAAAAATACTGTTTTGTCGCATTAGAATGAAAAAGGAATTTATCGTAGTAACTAAGCATTGTAACCTCTTCAACAACAGTGACTCATCTTTGTCAAACACTACACGTGTCACAGCTTTATAAATATTCCATGGTCCATATTCGGAGAAGTATGTGCCTCTGTATCACCGCTTCAAACTTCAAATTGATTTCCTGCTCGACGAAAATGAATGGTTCATTTCCCGTGTGAAAAGAAATACAACCACCGCTTGCCATATTTAGAGATCAAAGAAAATCCTCCTCGAATGGTACATGTTGACAGGGTCATATTTTGACTGTTTTTTTGACAACACGTGCGTTTACGGTTTGAAGAATTTACTCCATTCACTAGGTCAAGATAAATGATGGAACTTTACAGTGTACTAGTTAGCAGTATTTAACTTGAAATGTGAAGGTGTGGTGTTATGTAATTCAGTCTGGTCACTTATGCTATACCCATACCGAGGGGTTCACAGCACTTTGCACGGTTGATGTCTCTTGACAATCAGGCAGGCGCGGACAGACCATCTTCATTTTATCCAGCCAATTTCTACGTTCCCACTTCGAACTTCAGGTTCGAAGTGGAAACGTAGAAATTGGCTGGATACAATGAAGATGGGACAGACGGGCTTCGTTTGTAGCCTAAGTAAGTGCTATTGCACAGATCAGGAGATGGGGCACAAACAGTCTAGTCCCGCGAGACTTCCTACTACGAGAAGAGAATCTAGGGTAAGTATATTTGGATAATTGTAACTGTGACGATGTCATTACTCGTGTTAGCTAATAATTTATCCAGAGATTTCTCTAACTTGTTCCAAAGTATGTAACTTTCATAATCTAAGTTTAGATTGTACTTTTGAGACAATATTCTCAATGATAATAACTTCCCCTCACCGTCTAAAACATCTCGTATGTAAAGAATACCAGCGTTTCGCCAGTTATCACAAAATAGAGATTTCTTTCTATACAATACATTTTTGTTGTTCCAGAGAATTTGGTCGCCGATATTCATATTTGAAGTCCTAATTTCTTGCCAGAAATCAAGCATTTGTATGTAAAATTCGGAGATTTTTACTGGTAGTTTGTGTGCGCTGTAATCGCAGTGAAGTAGAAAACTTAGACCTCCGATTTTATTAAATATAGCGTCCGGAATTAATTTCCAAAACTAGATTCAATGGCAAAGTATCTTTGTAACCAAGCCAGTTTAAGCGACTTGTTCATAATTCTGAAATCGATTGCGTTCGATTGCGTTCGGACGTCCCTTTGATAAGTCATAAATTAACGTTGTTCGTTTAATTTTCTCACGTTTGTAACCCCATATAAATTTTTAAAGCTCTGAATTAATTTTGTTACAATAAGAAATGTTGATTCGAAGTACACTGGCCTGATATACAACTCTAGACATACCCTCCGCTTTTGTTAGCAAACTTCTTCCCAACATTGTTAGATTTCTTTCTGACCATATTTTTAACCTTTTGGATAATTTTGTTATGTTATAGGGTCTAAATTTTCCTTCTGTTTACAGATTTTCCGAGATTGATACCTAAATATCTAGTATTGGACACTATTTTCAAGCCGTAAGGTACTTGTTAGGTTAGTATTTATTGGTATCAAGCATGATTTACCAAAATTATGTATCCTCAAACCACTCAAAAGTTTTTGCTTTTCTATAGATGTATAGCATTTTCTACTTTTCAAATTCCTCTTCTATATATTTTCGTCTAATATTTGTTTTAACCATCTGGGTCATCTGTACGCGGTAAGCCATCTTATGGATGGCGAAATGAACGCAAATGCCTTGCACTGTTGATTGTGAAGAAATATTTCACCAGTTTCTGGCGTTTTTACACACAGTTATCACTCAGTAGATGTCATAAACGTCGGGTAGAGACTAATCCGTGCCGCTTAGCGCCGTCATTTGATGGAAAGAATTAATGGTGACTGGCGGGAATATCATACTCAAAAAATCATACGCGCCCACTCCCCCTCCAAAATTTGCAAATTGATGTGATAACCAAGATAATTTTAATTACATGCACTTAATGATTAATACCGACATGCAATTTAAAACAAAACGATTAAATAAGAAAACAAATAAATACTATGAAATGGAATGTATTTCTACTACGTACCGTTTTTCTATTTTAACGTTTCTTACTCTGATTTTATCCCTCGACTTATAACCGCCTACATGTATATCTGCAATATTAACCACACCAATATTGCGCCCACGCAGGTCTGCGCTCATCACAGGACCGTGTCTCAAATCAATCAAATGCTGATTAATCGATGTTGAATCAATATTATTGTTGTTACCACACGCTAACGTATACCAAGTGGTACAGTGATGTGCGGTAACGTGTGGTAACAACGACATTATCGATTCAACATCGATTAATCATCATTAGTTTTATTAATCATCATAATTTGACTGATTTGAGACACGGTCCTCATTCAGTGCTTATTGTCCGATTTCATTGTTGTGACGAATCCTACATTTACTGACAGCCGGTTGAATATTGAGTCACGTGATCTTGGGGATTTCCCTCCAGTGAAAAATTCCCAGTAGCAGGACGTTTTCATTTTATTCAACCAATAAACTCTGCAGTGACGTCGAATTATGTCAGATTCCTCTTCGGGCTCTCTTGAGCAGAGTACTTTAGAACACTTCTGGGCAATTGAACCTCGGTCGTCAAAGGACAAAACTGGGCAGAAGTCAAAATTGCCTACTTCGACAGCTGCAGACTCCAGAACAGTTGACAAGAAAACGAAAGAACCGGGAAAGCTAAAGAAACCACTTCAACAGTTGAGACTCAGGCCTAAACCTGGAGAACAATCACAGCAAAAGATGGGAATACTCTTTGGAAAACCTGATGATGTAAGCTTTACAGACATTGGCAAACTATTCTTATGATAGCAGGGTAGCCCCAGCCTATTGCAGAATGAATAACATGACAAGGCAAGAATCCAAAATGACAAGTGGCAAGCCACAACACAAGACAAGGTGACATGGTATTTCCCTCATCCCAATTTCTACATTCTGAAGTCCTGAAAGATTTTCAGGGGTTTCCCCAATCCTCACTCTCCCCTTCCACAGTGTAACTGTGGCTGCCAGTGAGACTGAAGCTACAAAAGAAGGCAAAATGCCTATGACACTCACCTATCCTACTCTCTCTCAAGGTAGATACTGTATGGGGGAGCCTGCATGTCTGTGTTAATAAAGCATATGTTTTAAATGCATTCACATAGAGAGAAGCAATGGATATCAGCCCGATAGTGCAGAAATTTTACAACGAGATGCATGTAATATGGGCTTGGCTCCTTCCATTCATGAAAAGTACCGGTACTTTTTTTCAAGAGTTGAAGTCCCACCCCTCTATATTAATTAGACATGAGGATGAGTACTTCATACACAGACCATTTGAAGTGGACGAAGCATGTGCTGTGGGGAGGATTGCTAAAAGTGGGCACTTTTGATAAGCATGTGTCAGCTGTTGGGATTGACAGGTCCACGATCTTCCACAACACCTGCTGATTGTCGGTTGCAGTTTAGCTTGAATTTCTTTTGTGGAAATTCATTGATTTCTGCATATCCACTGGGTTTCGATCTGTAAGTTGAGGTAGCATATGGATATTGAAAACTGATTGAACATCAAATTGACAGTCACACTGACCATCGAACTGACACTGAAATGGATCGAAACGTCTACTGGCCTGTTAGCGGATGAACCTGCATGTAGCTGTGATCTGCTGGTCTAGATCCCTAGCTGACATCTCTCCACAGCTACAGGTTTTGGCCAAAAGCAGCAACAGCTTCAACTGGAATCAAATTCCATAAGTTGACAGCAATGATAGAGAACAAATTTTGTTTGATTTTCGGACTTGCAGACTGACTCAGCTTAACATAAATGCAGTTCCAGTTCCAGTCCAACAGCCTAAAAAGGCACTACTTGGCACAATTGTACGGATGCCACTGTGTAAATGGTTTCTCTGTGTAATTTTCCTCACTGGTACTCTTAGAAAATGGGTGGTTGGACGGGTCATGGGACTGCCAGCCTTTTCCCGGATTGGTATTGGGAAACGGCCAGTTCGGATGATGAAAGTGCCTAGTTCTTGGAGTATGATCTCCCTAAAAGGCCAGCCTGGGTTGTCTGGACAGTCGTTGTACTCCAGCAGGGAAAAGCTCTGCACGGGGCAAGTCGTAGTTCGGGCAGGTAAGTAAGAAGTGCGCCACAGATTCCACGCCTCCGCAGTCACACATAGGGGAGATAACCTGCTTGAGTTTGAAACGGTACTTGTTTAGGATGGAGTAGCCAGTTCTCAACTGTAACAGGATCCTTGCTATTTGAGGGGTGGGGGAATACAGCCACCGGTGACCAGTGACCATTGGAGATACCTCATAAAAGGTCCTTCCTGTATTGGAGATATTCCAGCGGTGTTGCCACTTTGACAGGATCAGCGTTCTGGCTGCAGATTTAATGTCACCCACTGTCACAATTGAGGATTCCTTTGGTAGGTTTCTGGCCTCATTTGCTGCTTATTTTGCAAGTCTATCTGCCTCTTCGTTTCATTACAAACAGAATGTTGCTCATGGTGTCCAAGCCATTTACAATCTTGTAGACTTGTATCATGTCCACTTCCAGCTGACAGTAACATAATGACAGAAGTTTGAGAACACAAAGCAGGGGTCACAAAATTTTTTTTCAGTTGGTCGCCATTTGTCGAGCGAGGCTAAAAATCTACTCGCCACATTGGCGACCTAATGTTTTATTCACTCGCCAATCCCTAGCGACCTTTCGATGTAATAAAGTGACAGACGAATCAGTCTTTCCAACAACATGATAATCCAGTGTTAGTTTGAAAAATAAAAGAGAAAAAAAAATATTGCAGTGTACCCTCGAAATTTTGCGCGAAGGAAACGATCATTTGTGTGTCGGTTACGCAAATCCGAAATGGCTTGAATGAAAAGTCGGGTCAGGTGAAACAAAAGCTCCAAACTCTTCTCTGCAAACTTTTACCACATGACGTTTGTCTTTCAGCGTATAAATTTACTGAGCTGGTTTTACTTGACTACAATTGTTTTAGAAGCGACACTGAAGTCAAAACGCACATGTCGTGCTTCAGGCATACCATCGCATTCTTGACCTTGAACTTGCAAATTCCCGCCAAGATTGTTTCATAGAATTTGTTTACTATAATTTTTACTATGATGATTTCATTGGCTGAGAACGGTCAGCGGTTCGTGGATTAACTTTTCTAGGGCGAGCACGTGATCTTATTGTGTCACGCCTGTGCATGATTTGAAGAGCACGGATATTACATCAGACCACGTGGTCTCTATAAATAGACTAGGCTTCCCCATATCTGTATTTTCGGCATTATTCTGTCATTATTTCCTGTACATTTTAGGCCTGATTGGATTTTGCTGCCTGATAAACTAAACACAAAAATACTTTGGCGACTAAACACTTCATTGCCCAAAAATTCACTCGCCACTTTGCCGAGTTACTCTATTTTTTAATCGACACATTGGCGAGTGACTAGAAAATTCAGTCGCCAGTTGTCATTTTTTAGTCGCCATTGGCGAGTTGTCGACCGGGTTTTGTGAGCACTGCAAAGATGCTCCTCATACAACAGGTTGGACATGCCCGTGATGATTTTGGTCTTTCGGGTTTCCTTATATCTCGGACGAGATGTGTGTTTGACCACATAAATTTGCATATTTAAAATGTGGATGCGAATGGTCGGTGTTTTATAAAGTGTGATAATTACTTCCTTGTCACAAAATGAAAAGGGAATATCAATCTTGTCATTCAATTTGCCTTGTACTCTGTGTGGACAGAAAACGTTGTTTTTTCGTACACCATACTTAGTGTCATTGTCCCAGAGTTGGGCCCTGATCTCGAACAGATTGAATAGAGAAACAATTGAATCAATCAGATTTGCATTTTATTAAAATTTAATGATGTCATAATGGCCAGTCTGTATACCCTTGTAACACTACAGTGCAAGTATGCAAAATTTTAAACCAGAGTGAATTTAATTACCCTGCCAGAATGTCAAACAGTAGATAATTATTATCTATAACTTTCATACCTTCACTGGTATATTAGCCACTGCAAAATTTTATTTCCTGCGTTGACTTCTTAACACAGACATAATCTCCTCACTAAATCTGTGCATGCTAAACCATGCCCCATGCATGTCCCGCTGATCAAGTTCCCTGACTATCACCAGGCCTTCAAGTGCCTCCTATATTTCCTGTAATTTCCTATATTTTTTAGTCAATCCTATATTTTCCTATATTTTACTCAAAACCTCCTATAATATTTCCTATATTTTGACTTTTTCTCATGAAAACTTTCATCAATGGTCTGTAATGACTCAAACTGACATGAGGAAATACATTTCAGGATTGTTTTTGGCCTCGCTTCGCTCAGCAAATATGATAACATTTCAATCTCTCTATGCTCAATCAAACAACAGAACAGGTCACCTGAAAAGACCACCACTATGACTGCATTCAGTGAAAGTAATTTGATTAAACACCAGAAAACTATCAAGTTTGGAACATACAATGTAGTACAGACCTGTCTTACACTCTTTTACTTCCTATAGTTTATTAAAAAAATTCCCATATTTTTGAAAATTTCCTCCTATATTTTCACTGTGAGCCACTTGTAAGTGATTGAAGTGCCTGGCAGGGAGGGCCCCTGGCGTGGCATAAATGCCAGACAGTTTTAATCCGTGTGATACAGATCATGTCAAGTACCTTGTCTACTGGCTGCAGAATGTATATACCACAGCTAAGTCATGCAGCAAATGAATATGGTCTGAAATGTAGAGTAGAATTTAGTTCACTCTGGCATAACAGTAATACCCTATACTATTTCTTCTAATTTTTCAAACAACAATTTTTGACTTAGAAGCAGAAAAAGTCCATTTTTATGTCAACTGAGACTAAATACTGTGGCAAGGATATTTATCCCAAGAACTGCAAAGATTGCTAGTGAAATTTGTAGAAGGTTTGCAGCCAGCTGAATAATTAAAAGAAATAGGGTAACTACATTTGGGTCTGAAAGGTATTGACAGACAGTGGTAGTGAACCATCTCCCCTTCAGTGATTGGTCTGTTGCCTTGCCCCATTTTGAATTAAGATGCGCTTTCTTTTTGGTTCACTATTTATGTGACGAAAGGGTTTTCCTCAGAAGAACAAACTTGGCAAAACCCGCGGTTATATGCACCTCAACATATTTATGATAACAAATTCTCCAGGTTCTTTTTTTTCCATTTGTGAATCTGGTATTGATGCATCAATGATGCTGGCATAAATACTTTAATATTTTAATCATGAATGTTCAGCATAGTTGTCTTTTGACATTTTCTACCCCCTGACAAAAGCAGACTTTTAAGCAGGAGTAAATACTTTGAAGTTTATGTTTACCACACATGATGTCTAGACATCACAATACCTTATTTGGATGTATACCGGTACTGTTTCTCTTTTCTCTTTACTATATTGAGCCACATGCTCCTGCTTGTAATTACAAGGGGTGTCATTTTAAAGTTGATTCGTCTCGGTACAGGTGTTTAAATAATAGGTGTCCACATGTCCTGGACGACTAGATTTTGTAGGTGAGAGGCGAAAAACAAAACAAAACAGTGTCATAAGGCTGCCATTCGGGTAATGCTCAGGGGCCATCTAATTTGTTTGGCCCTTGATGATCTGGATTTAGTCAGGTTAAAATCAAAGACACCCCTCCTCTTAGTTGAACTGTGACATAGCATGTTTTAGATCTCATAATCTGTCGCCTGGCACAACAAACATGACAAATGCATTAACAAGTCATTGGTCCAACAACAGGTGAGTCCAATACTACCAGATGCCTATCGAAAGTGGCTCCCGTCGGCCCATATTTTACAGAGTTATGCCCCTGTACAGATATATTAATTTCTATTTCTGCCCTATATGCCTGAATGTAACCAGCTATATCTGCGGAACTGTGTTCGGTATAGCTACTATATTTTGGAAACTTATTTATATTGTTGTATTCTACAAGCCAACAAAGGATTACTCGCCTCGGCTTATTAAGTTACGGATGTAATACATGTAATCTCCGAATTTGTTATTTGTAGCTGAAAGTACAAGTTATATCTGCAGATCCATATTTGGTACAGCTTATTTGTCTCGGTTCTTATTTCACAGAGTGCTAAATCAGACGCCTATCGAAATTGGCTCCCCTCGGCCCATATTTTACAGAGTTATGCCCCTTTACAGATATAGTAATTTCTATTTCTGTCCTATATGCCTGAATGTAACCAACTATAGCTGCAGAACTGTGTTCGGTATAGCTACTATATTTTGGAAAACTTATTTATTTTGTTGTATTCTACAAGCCAACAAAGGATTACTCGCCTCGGCTTATGGAGTTATTGCCCCTTTCGGATGTAATAATCTCTGATTTTGTTATTTGTAGCTGAATGTACAAGTTATATCTGCAGATCCGTGTTCAGTATAGCTTATTTGTCTCGGTTCTTATTTCACAGAGCGTAAGTCAGACGCCTATCGAAAGTGGCTACCCTCGGCTTATATTTTACAGAGTTATGCCCCTTTACAGATATATAATTTTTCTATTTCTGTCCTATATGCCTGAATGTAACCAACTACCGACCTCTTGATCATCCCACATAGAACTATCTCTTCCCCAATTCACACTACACATGGGTCTCAATCACTTGGGGAAAGCTGAGGGGTTTTGATTAGATCAATCTCATGTTAAAGCAGGCTGTGGTCATCAGTTGCATTGTAATTTTCTCTCTCTGAAGGATTCTAGTGATGAATATAGTGATGAGTGGGGCAAACCCTGGATGGATGGCAGGAAGAAACGCAGGGTGAAGACTAAATCTACACAGGTATAACATGGGTCTGCCACCATCTCTCATCCTGACACCCCCACTCATCATCATCATGTGAACCCTTCTGAGCTTTGCCCATCTTCCCTTGTTCATTAGATTTTTTTGTTATTCTATGGTATGTTTTTCAATCCACTGTTGATAAAGACATTCACTGTTATTTTGCTGCACTTTTATTAATTTATCGCACCTTTCTACAAGACTCCGGAGGCACGGTTTTGCTTTCAATAATTGATACTTATGCTTTGGTCCCTGTCACCTGCATCCATAAATTTCAGTAGTATGCTGTGTGATTCAGATATGTTGGGTTACTTCTGATATTGATTTACCACAAGTATTCAGTAAAAACAGTCCTAGTTTTACTAGTGATTACATTGATATCCTCTGTTATGTACATCTATTCACTTGTACCATACTTTCCAGGGCTACAACCTCATACTCCCCTCCACCACTCTTACGACATGTACTGGCAGTGAACCGCAGATTGGCGGCGAGTAGCTTTTGCCACGTTTTCTCATGATCATCTATGAAACTCTTGGTGATATACCTCAAAGTCTAGTCATCAACTTCAGATCAGGCTGTTCTGCAAAATTTAGATTAATTTAAGACCAGAAGTCTCAAAAATATTACAGTTTATGTTTATCTCATGGAATTTATCTCAAAATTGGGGGCAATATTCATGGACTTTCTTTACACTTTGGTAGAGTCCATTTTTGACACATCAGACAGAGAAAAATCAGTTAGACTAGTCATCCAACAATCTCATAATTTTGTGCATTGGCTAGCTCTCAAATTTTCTATTTCACAACTTTTTTCAGCGAATTTCTGAACAAAATTTGATCATTTTCACTGACACAGAGAACTACTTCCCAACAGGCAAAAAATGCCCCAAAAAGTTGCTAACTGCTGCTGCAAGCATGACATGGTCGCATACCAAACTGTCATAAGACCAAAGAGATGCTTATATGAAGATGTGTATTGAGCCAACCTGTTTGTTTCCATTCCTGTCGCCCATACTTGATATAGGCCTACAGTTTGAATTGTGCTAGATAGCCTATATACGCTACTTTGCTACATGTATCCAGGTACAGTCTGAAACTTCAATTGCTGAATGTAAGCTCGGTAAACAGTCTAACTAGTTGGATACCAGTACCTCATGCTACATGTATAAAGTATATAGGATTCAATATGACCGGTGTAAGATAATGCCACTCACTACATACATGTATGTATAGTCTGACTGCATCCCTCCTCCTGGCACCTGCCACTTATCCAGTATGTAATCTGACTGGGTCTGAATAAACTTACTATTGCTGCATCATAAATATGTATATGTCTGATATAGAGTCTGGTTGCCATGGTTGCTGTGTCAATAACTTTCCTTGACAGTGCTATCAAAGTACATCACTTCTTCAGATGGTCCATGTTCCTTTGTTTCTTCCTTTCAGCTCCATCATCATCATTGTTGCTGTGAAAACCTTTACTGTGGTAATCTCTTGAATGTACATGTATTATATTTTTGTCACATTTTTAGGAGAAGGATTGGAAGATGAGATTTCTCAGAGAGAAAAGTTTAAAAGACATGGAGAGATACAGAAAACATTATCCAGTAAGTATACACAGATAGTGTGTTATACCAGAATATTTATTGTGCTACTTTGTATAGATACAATGTATGACAATTCTTCGACATATGATGATGATCTGCTACCCCAAAGCTACCTTCATATTATATCTGGTAGCTCAAAGTACTGCATGGAACTTTCTTAATATGTATATATGGTATCTTTTTAATATGCATGTGGTATCTCCTGGCTCCATTTGGGTATTTAGTTGAGGAATATTGACTTTAGTCACCTAGCTCAATATATTTCACACTTGACGGGTTGAAATGTTTGCAAAAAATTATTTTTCTCGGGTGACAAGTTAACTGATTTTTCACTTGTCTCCTTCAGAATTTTACTTGAACGCTAACAACATGTATCAATAGAATGTTGATGTATTGAAGAAACTGCTGTTCCTAATGTAATTACATGGAAAACAAATATTCAAAATTATTCATTAATTCATGTAGTACCCATATTATTTGAAGTTTCTCTGATGCCTGACAGAAATAATAATAAAGAAGAAATATTCACTCAATTTGTCACTTAGGACAAGTAAATTATTTTTCAGTTGTCAGAGACAGTTAGACAGGGTTATTTTGACCCCTATGTCACATGTATGTTTGTGTTTGTTCCAGGGGAAGAAAGATGATCCAGAATCAGAGGATAACTTTCTGTTTTACACAAATCAACTTCAGTCCAAACCTGAAGGTTAGCATGGATTGTATGATGTATAAATGTTCATATAGTATGACAATATTGAACTGTTCATAAACAATAACATGTCAATTATTTTTCTACTGAACTGTCTCTTCTTGTCTTGAACATCTTTGTGCAATAATGATGGGGCATGCTTCAATTCAAACGTGAGGTAGTGTTCAGTAATCAATCATTTTAAAATAAATTAAAAGAATAATTGAAACCAGATGTGTTCTGGACAAATAGTGGTGTCATATATGTCATGTGATGAAAGTCTTGGAATTCTAGTTAAGGGAGTTTGAAGGGGAGGGGGTGTGATACAGTGCTTGTGGCATTTAATGGCAGTGGGTGAATTGATTGCTATGGTACTTGTAATTACAGGGAGGTAACTTTAGGCATAAGAATGATACTACTCACACATTGATGCGATTATGCCCCCTTGACTCTGATACTAGCTTTATCTACATGTTTTTTACATCCAGCATGATGTTATGTTTTACCAAACAATTCATGTTTTGGTACATTTCAGGAGACTATATTGATGAAATTCACAGGAAATGGTGGGGTGACTATGAGAAGTTAGAGATTCACCATGGCTATATTCAGTGGTAAATATGATTGAGTGATGTTGATGTGATAAGAAAGAGTATTTGTTATACAAGTGTGAGTTTGCTTGATGTGGTACACCAAGAACGTGCTACAAATTGCACACCAATTGTTTCTAACTATACATGTATTCATCAGGTATAGAAAATGAGATGTAAGCTTGCTCTCAGGGAAAAAAAATCTTTATTTCAAGTTTTATAATACAGTTTCTCTCTCAATCCAGCGTCAACATCACTGACATAGAAATAAAATTTTTATAAATGTATTGTCATTCAAATGATGTACATTGCCAATCATGTGCAATCTCAAAGGGCTCAATCTTTATGCAAAACTGCATTTCTGATATTTGATGCCAACTATGTTTCCAGGTTATTCCCAATCAGAGAATGTGGAATGAACTGGCATTCACAGGAGTTACAGCTTCATGAAATTAAGGTAAACTATTGTTTTCTTCCTCACCTTATACACTTCTGAAAACTTCACAACTGTATTCAGCTGTAACATAGATGTCTCAATTGTAACCACACTAACTTGCATATATCTGTAACTATAGCACCTGTATACTTGTATCTTGGGCCTGCATATCTAATGTCAGTGAGATTAGACACGCTACACACTTTCAATATAGAATGTCTACTCAGGGGCAGTACAATAAAGGGCACTGTTGATCGGCTCAAGATCAAAGGTGTGAATCGCCCAGAGGTTCCTTGCGGATCACGTGACCTCGGAGTGGGAGAATCGAGAGGAAATTTCTTCCAATTGATGCCATTTTGTATTTTCATGAATTCAACTGAGTAGACTTCTCGGTACCGTGGTACCGTACATGTATGTGTATAGACACGACAGTAATATAAGGTCATAAATGGAACAAGTGAGTTTGATATCTCATTATGGCTACTGTAAATGCACACATAGTATATGAGGCCATAAATGGAACCAGTGAGTGAGATCTAAACACCTCAACAAAAGTAAGTTCCCCCCTAAACATTGGTTAATATTTTCTAAGATATTTATGCGATTGTAACGAGATTTCTCACAGAGCATTAGTTTGACCAGTGCAACAATCAGTGAAAATGATTACCATGTAGGTGGTGCTTTGCCTGAATGAACATGAATTCAATGCAAGACGGTCGCATTTCAAAAATTGCAAAACAGATTATCAAAGACAGATTTTATTCAATCACGAACAAATCCTAACAGGTAGAGCAAAGACAGTGATATCCAATCACACAGTTTGACTAGAGCAACAATCGGTGAAAAAGATTGCCCTGTAGGTGGTGCTATGCCTGAATGAGCATGCATTGAATGTAAGACAGTAGCATTTTCATAAATTTCAAAACAGATTATTAAAGACAGATTTTATTCAGTAACGAACAAATCCTAACCGGTAGAGCAAAAACAGTGATATCCAATCACATGATTTGACCAGAGCAACAATCGATGAAAAAGATTACCCTGTACGTGGTGCTATGCCTGAATGAGCATGCATTGAATGCAAGTCGGTAGCATTTCCATAAATTGCAAAGCAGATTATCAAAGACAGATTTTATTCAATAACTAACAAATCCTAACCGCTAAAGCAAAGACAGTGCTATCCAATAACACGGTTTGACCAGAGCAGCAATCAGTGAATATGATTACCCTGTAGGTGGTGCTATGCCTTAATCCTGTCAGGCCTGGAAGGCCATTATGGCCCTCTCCTACCAAACTTTCTCTCCTATCTCCGGAGCGACAACAAAATGAAAGCAGACATTTTAGTTTGTCATATTGGGGTCAGTTTGGACATATTTACATACCCCCCCGAACAGAGGATCATGGGTAAATCCAAGATGGCGGCCATGTGATGTACCAGAAAAGTGATATTTTCATCATTTTTATCTCGCCTTACGAAGTAAAGGGGAGATATTGTGAGAGGGGGAAAGAGGATGTCGTCGTCGGTGTCGGTGTCGGTGTCGGTGTCCCCTGCCTGGAAATGAATGGGTTTTTGGTTTAGCAAGTTAAAAAAAAATCTAGAATAATTAGAAAAAATATTAAAAAAATATAAAAAATATGGGGGTGGGTATGCCACCTGGGGGTACTACCCCTGGGGTACTCTAATGTTAAAATCCCTATGAATGAGTTTTGCGTTTAGCTGAAGTGCACATGTACATCTGTACTTGGAAAGTTTCTTGCAGTTGTCAGCTGTCATTGGATGATTATGAAACTTGGTACACATGTTTCTTATGATAAGAGGATGTACCTGTGCTATTTTTGACAAGAAATATTAATTTTTCTCAAAATTATGGCAAATGAAGAGTTTTCTGTTTAGGTAAATTGTACATACAGGCCTCTACATGTATACATATACATCTACATGGTAACTTTGCTCCAGTTGTCAGCTGTCATTGGATGATTATGAAACTTGGTACACATGTTTCTTATGATTAGAGGATGTACCTGTGCTATTTTTGACAAGAAATATTAATTTTCTCCAAATTATGGCAAATGAAGAGTTTTCTGTTTAGGTAAATTGTACATGTAGGCCTCTACATGTATACATATACATGTACATGATAAGTTTGCTGCAGTTGTCAGCTCTCAGTGGATGATTACGAAACTTGGTACAAATGTTTCTTATGATTGGAGGATTTATTTGTGCTATTTTTGAGATGAAATATTAATTTTTCTCCAAATTATGGCAACTGATTGAGTTTTGCGTTTAGCCGAAGTGCACATGTACATCTGTACACCACAGTTTGCTGCAGTTGTCAGCTGTCATTGAATGATTATGAAACTTGGTACACATGTTTCTTATGGTTAAAAGATGTACCTGTGATACCATCCATACCATCATTACCATCCATACCATCACTACCATTCCTACCATCACTACCATCCATACCATCACTACCATCCATACCATTCCTATCATCACTACCATCCATATCATCACTACCATCCATACCATCACTACCATCCATACCATTCCTACCATCCATACCATCACTACCATCCATACCATTCCTACCATCACTACCATCCATACCATCACTACCATCCATACCATCACTACCATCCATACCATCACTACCATCCATACCATAACTACCATTCCTACCATCACTACCATTCATACCATCACTACCATCCATACCATCACTACCATCGCTACCATCACTACCATCACTACCATCCATGCCATCACTACCATCCATACCATCATTACCATTCCTACCATCCATACCATCACTACCATTCCTACCATCACTACCATCCATACCATCACTACCATCCATACAATCACTACCATCCATACCATCACTACCATCACTACCATCCATGCCATTCCTACCATCCATACCATCACTACCATCCATACCATCACTACTATCCATACCATCCATACCATCACTACCATTCATACCATTCCTACCATCCATACCATCACTACCATCCATACCATCACTACTATCCATACCATCCATACCATCACTACCATCCATACCATCACTACCATTCATACCATTCCTACCATCCATACCATCACTACCATCCATACCATCACTACTATCCATACCATCCATACCATCACTACCATCACTACCATCACTACCATTCATACCATTCTTACCATCCATACCATCCATACCATTCCTACCATCACTACCATCCATACCATCACTACCATGACTACCATTCCTACCATCCATACCATCACTACCATCCATACCATTCCTACCATCACTACCATCCATACCATCACTACCATCCATACCATCACTACCATCCATACCATCACTACCATCCATACCGTCACTACCATCCATACCATCACTACCATCCATACCATCACTACCATCCATACCATCACTACCATAACTACCATTCCTACCATCACTACCATCCATACCATCACTACCATCCATACCATCACTACCATCCATACCATCACTACCATCCATAGCATCGCTACCATTCCTACCATCACTACCATCCATACCATCACTACCATCCATACCATCACTACCATCTGTGCCATCCTACCATCCATACCATCACTACCATCCATACCATCCATACCATAACTACCATTCCTACCATAACTACCATTCCTACCATCACTACCATCCATACCATCACTACCATCACTACCATCCATACCATCACTACCATTCCTACCATCCATACCATCACTACCATCCATACCATTCCTACCTTCACTACCATCCATACCATCACTACCATCCATACCATCACTACCATTCCTATCATCCATACCATTCCTACCATCACTACCATCCATACCATCACTACCATCCATACCATCACTACCATCCATGCCATCACTACTATCCATACCATAACTACCATTCCTACCATCACTACCATCCATACCATCACTACCATCCATACCATCACTACCATTCCTACCATCCATGCCATCACTACCATCCATACCATTACTACCATCTATACCATCACTACCATCTATACCATCACTACCATCCATACCATCACTACCATCCATACCATCACTACCATCCATACCATCACATCCATACCATCACTACCACCCATACCATCACTACCATTTCTACCATCACTACTATCCATACCATTCCTACCATCACTACTATCCATACCATCACTACCATCCATACCATCACTACCATTCCTACCATCACTACCATCCATTCCATCACTACCATCCATACCATCACTACCATTTCTACCATCACTACCATCCATACCATCACTACCATCCATACCATCACTACCATCCATACCATCACTACCATCCATACCATCTTTACCATCACTACCATTTCTACCATCACTACCATCCATACCATCACTACCATCCATACCATCACTACCATCCATACCATCACTACCATCACTACCATCCATACCATAACTACCATTCCTACCATCACTACCATCCATACCATCACTACCATCAATACCATCCATACCATCACTACCATCACTACCATCCATACCATCACTACCATCCATACCATCACTACCATTCCTACCATCACTACCATCCATGCCATCACTACCATCCATACCATCACTACCATCCATACCATCACTACCATCCATACCATCACTACCATCCATACCATCACTACCATCCATACCATCACTACCATCTATGCCATCCTACCATCCATACCATCACTACCATCCATACCATCCATACCATTCCTACCATCACTACCATCCATACCATCACTACCATCCATACCATCCATACCTTCACTACCATCCATACCATCACATCCATACCATCCATGCCATCACTACCATCCATACCATAACTACCATCACTACCATCCATACCATCATTACCATCCATAGCATCACTACCATTCCTACCATCACTACCATCCATGCCATCACTACCATCCATACCATCACTACCATCTATACCATCACTACCATCACCACCATTTCTATCATCACTACTATCCATACCATCAATACCATACATACCATAACTACCATTCCTACCATCACTACCATCCATACCATCACTACCATCAATACCATCCATACCATCACTACAATCCAAAAAAATCACTACCATCCATACCATGATGGTGATGGTAGTAATCCCACTTGGGACTGCACTATCCAGCAGTAATCCCATAGAGGACTATCCATCAGTAATAACATGGGACTGGTCCACCCAGCAGTAATCTCACACTGGAATGCCCTATGTACCAGTAATCCGACTGCACTGACCTATCCATCCTACATGGGATTAACTTTTGCCAGTAATCCCACATGGGACTGATGTTATTGTCTGTGCCAGATAATCTATTCCAGACATTATTGTCTGTACCGCATCACTTATTCCAGACCTTATTGTTTGCTCTACATGTATGCTTTCAATACTGCTGCACCTTTGGCGGATGACCCCGCAAGGCGAGATGTTGGGGTTCTCAGAACGCTTGTTCTTCAAACGTTCTGCTTTTCCTCGCGGAAAAGTGGGTGAAAATGGTTTTATTTCGCATCGGACTATTATTTACTAATTTATCATGCAGTTTTTGCAAAGAATATACATAAATAAAAAATTCGAAAAATCTGACAAAAAAAATCGACCAAAAATGCCTTTTTGAAAATGACGTCACTGTGACGTCATCAAATGTTTGCATCATGTTCTGGTAGAGCGTGACCCAAGGGTGTATTGTGGTAAGTTTCAGCATCCAATCTCCAGAGGTAAGAAAACTATTGGAGGGGGGGGGGAGAATACGGTAGCGCCCTAGACCTGGACAGGTCCCAAATGTCCCAGTGATTTACTCATGGTCCTCTGTTCTGGGGGTATGCAATTACGTTCAAAATGACCCAAATATGACCAACTAAAAAGTCTGCTTTCATTTTGTTGTCGCTCCGGAGATAGGAGAGAAAGTTTGGTAGGAGAGGGCCATAATGGCCCTCCAGGACTGACAGGGTTAAGGCATAGCACCACCAACACGGTAATCATATTCACCGATTGCTGCTTTGGTCAAACCGTGTGATTGGATAGGACTGTCTTTGCTTTAGCGGTTAGGATTTGTTCATTATTGAATAAGATCTGTCTTTAATGATCTGTTTTGCAATTTATGGAAATGCTACCATCTTGCATTCAATGCATGCTCATTCAGGCATAGCACCACCTACAGGGCAATCTTTTTCACCGATTGTTGCTCTAGTCAAACTGTGTGATTGGATATCACTGTCTTTGCTCTACCTGTTAGGATTTGTTCGTGATTGAATAAAATCTGTCTTTGATAATCTGTTTTGCAATTTTTGAAATGCGACCGTCTTGCATTGAATTCATGTTCATTCAGGCAAAGCACCACCTACATGGTAATCATTTTCACTGATTGTTGCACTGGTCAAACTAATGCTCTGTGAGAAATCTCGTTACAATCGCATAAATATCTTAGAAAATATTAACCAATGTTTAGGGGGGAACTTACTTTTGTTGAGGTGTTTATAACGGTACTGTACAAGTACAAGTACACACCACAGTTATGAGGGGAAATTATTTACTCTCCATGGCAATCAAATGAATGAGTGTGAAATGGAGTGCAAGTAATCACTCTCCTGAAATATGAAGCAATAAAATCGGATTCTATTTTTGTTTTGCCAGACTATAATGGAGGATGAGAAGGCACGTCATCGTCTGTTGAAATCCTACGAGATGATGTTAGATTTCTATGGGGTGATACTGAAGGACCCCGAGACTGGCGAGGTGGGACGGGCAGAACACTGGAAACCTAGATTTGAACATCTCAACAGGTATACATCTACCTCTAGTTATATCATTAGTACTTCACGGTGATATTCTAGGTATATGTATAACATAAGTGAAGGGGAGAAGAAGGGAGACAGTCAGTGGTATGCTGACTATACAATGTACATGTATATAAAGTCTAATTAGCATATTCTTCAGTGGTACCTTGTTTCTTTATGATTTGAGGTGAACTATGCCAGATGTGGTATTTAAGACATTTTATCACCTTGCTTTCTATAGATATTGAGAAAATAAAACGGAATTACAGTTCAATTTGGTACATGTATTCTTATTTATCTGGACTTTTCACTAAATTATACAATGAATGACTAGATAAGGACTGTGAAGATTACAAAACTCTAGTAATAATATAAATCTACCTAACAGTCTGCCAGCAGGCCATATGGAACAAAATATCCTCTACATGTACATGTAAGTACATGTGGGCAATGTTAAGATGATGTGGGTGTGGTTGTGGACATGTTACCACACATAGTTCCACCCTGGGAGACCGGTGAGACGGGGACAACTCTAGGAATGTCAGATCAGTCACCCAGGCCAGTAATGGAGACATGATAATCCCCCTGGATTTGTGTTAATCTTGATCAGTCTCGATCACCAATCATTTATGTCCTATTATTGATAAGAGAAGTGTTTGTGGTTGTGTCTAGACAGGAATGCCTGCTGTGTGGGAGTGACTATGACCCTTGATAATCATCTCTGTTTGAATCGTGTTATACAGTTCCTTTTTACACAGACTTAAAACTAAACTGTATGCCCAGTAACTCATCCATGACCTGATCTGATTTAAGATGTCCTATAATACAAATGTGTGACTTCATCTTGCTGATGGTGCCATGGACCCTACACTGACTGGATAGGAAACGGTCAGTCAGTGTAGAGTCCATGATGATACCAACTAGTATAGCTCTGTGATATTACCTTGACTTAATGTAATAAAGTTGCGATCTATCACCTTGCTCTGATAAACTTCAGCTATGATATCACTTTGCCCTGATTCAATACAGCTGTGATATCACCTTGACCTGATCCACTACAGCTACAATATCACCTTGCTCTGATCTGATAAAGCTGTCATTTCATCTTGTCCTGATTCTACACTGTGGCCAAAGTATCACCCCACCTTGATTCCATCAGAACTTTGTGATATCACCTTGCCTTGATTCAATACAGCTGTGATATCACATTGGCCTGATATACTACAGCTATGATATCACATTGAACTGATCTAATATGGCTGTGATATCACCTTGTCCAGATTCTACATATGGCTATGGTATCACCTTGCCCTGGTTCAAAACAGCTGTGATATCACATTGACCTTATTTAGCTAACATGGTTGAGATATCACCTTGCCCTGATCCAGTGCAGCTATGATATATCCTGGTCGTCATCTAATACAGGTGTGATATCACGCTTGATCCAACACTGAAGGTATCAACTGGCTTTACGAGAGGGGTTACCATCTTGCCCTGATCCATTACAGCTATGATATCGCCTTTTCCTATCAAATATGGCTATAATATAACCGTACCCTGATCTAACACATATGTTCTTTCACCTTGCCCTTACCAAATACAGGGTAGCTTTGATATATCTTGTTTCCTTGATCTACATGTAATACAGTTGTGACATCACCTTGCCCTGAAGCAGGAGCATTGTGTTACATGTAGCTAAAAGGTCACATCACTTTGCCCTGATCTACAGCTATATCACCTTTCTCTGATCTACTACACCTATCATATCACCTTGCCCTGATCTACTACAGCTATGATATCACCTTTCTCTGATCTACTACACCTATCATATCACCTTGCCCTAATCTACTACAGCTATGATATCACCTTTCTCTGATCTGCCATGATGTACAGCTGTGATATCACCTTTCTCTGATCTACTACAGCTATGAAATCACCTTGCTCTGATCTACTACAGCTATGATATCACCTTGCTCTGACCTACTACAGCTATGATATCATTTTGCCTGATCTACTATAGCTATGATATCACATTGCTCTGGTCTACTACAGCTATGATATCACCTTGCCCTGATCTACTACAGCTATGATATCACATTGCTCTGATCTACTACAGCTATGAGTGAGTGAGTGAATATGATTTAACGTCGCTTTCAACACTATTTCAGTCATATCATGATGTTTGTTTCTATTCCTTTTCACACCCGGAAACCACACGGGTAGGGTCCTATTCCTTTTCACACCCGGGATCCCCACAGGTGCCCCAGTTAGTCGCCTCTGATCATTTTGCCCCATATCTACTACAGCTATGATATCATATTGCTCTGATCTCCTACAGCTATGATATCACCTTTGTCTGATCTACTACACCTATGATATCATTTTGCCCTGATCTACTACAGCTATGATATCATATTGCTCTGATCTCCTACAGCTATGATATCACGTTGCTCTGATCTACTACAGATATGATATCATTTTGCCCTGATCTACTACAGCTATGATATCATATTGCTCTGATCTACTACAGCTATGAGTGAGTGAGTGAATATGATTTAACGTCGCTTTCAACACTATTTCAGTCATATCACGATGTTGGTTCCTATTCCTTTTCACACCTGGAAACCACATGGGTAGGGTCCTATTCCTTTCACACCCGGGATCCCCACGGGTGCCCCAGTTAGTCGCCCCTGATCATTTTGCCCTGATCTACTACAGCTATGATATCATATTGCTCTGATCTCCTACAGCTATGATATCACCTTGCTCTGATCTACTACACCTCTGATATCATTTTGCGCTGATCTACTACAGCTATGATATATTGCTCTGATCTCCTACAGCTATGATATCACCTTGCTCTGATCTACTACAGATGTGATATCATTTTGCCCTGATCTACTACAGCTATGATATCATATTTCTCTGATCTCCTACAGCTATGATATCAACTTGCCCTGATCTACTACAGCTATGATATCACATTTCTCTGATCTAGTGCAGCTGTGATATATCACATTGCTCTGATCTACTACAGCTATGATATCATTTTGCCCTGATCTAATATGACTGTGATATTACCTTGTCCTGATTCAATACAGCTATGATATATCCTTGTCATCATCTAATAGTGGTGTGATATCACACTTGATTCAACACAGTGATGATATCAACTTGCTTTGATCCAATACAGAGGGTTTGCCACCTTGGCCTGTCATCCAGTATGGCTGTGATATACATGTAATCTTGCCCTGATCTAATACGTATTTGCTATCTCCATGTCCTTATCAAATACAAGTCAGCTGTGATATAATATCTTGTTTCCCTGATCTACATGAAAGACATTTGTGACATCACTTTGGCCTAAAGCAGCATTATGGTGTTACTTGAAGCTGAAAGGCGAAACTTAGCAAATGATTATGAGGCGATATTTTTTTAATAGAAAGGACTTCCTTGACATGAATTGGAAACTAACAGTTTATGAATGTTTTTAAACTATAACTATTGGCTGCTTCGGCTTCAAAGTGAGAGCTACATTTCACAGCTAGCTGTATGGGGGTACATCTACAATCTCTGATTGCCCCTTGTTTGGCATGTCTACAATCTGTGTATATATTCTATATTCCCAGGTCGATGCATAACTACCTGAGAATCACACGGATACTGAAGTGTTTAGGGGAGCTGGGATATGAGAGACTCAAGTCACCATGGATCAAGTTCATGCTAGATGAGGCAGGATTGCACAAGACCCTACACAACACACTGGAGAGCTGTATCGTATACTGGATAGAGACCGTCAGAGATGAGAAAGAAAGAATAGCTTTGAGGGAACATGTCAAACTTTACACAAAATAGTATACTGATAATAAGACTTGAATATTGCTCCACTAATGAAATCAAACAAACGAAGGTCATTCAAAGTTCTGCTTCACGGCAAAGAGAACTGGCTTGAAAGCTTTCTGAATGCAGATGTTTCTGCTGACTAGCATTTTCAAATGTTAGCGATTCTCCCAACAGTCAATGAAGCATTTGTAAAGCTCATACCATTATGGATGGATTTGAGCTCCGCAGATACATGTGTGAAAGTTTGCCAGTTACTTGCTGATTGGAGGTGGTTCTCTCCGGGTTCATCTGGCTTCCTCCACCATAAAAACTGGCTGTCACCATATAAGTGAAATAACCTTGAGCATGACATGAATACCCCCCCTCCCCCAAAACCAATATGCCTATAATATCACCTTGTCTTGATCTACTACAGCTATGGTATCACCTTGCCCTGATCCAATATGGTTTATAATATCACCTTGTCTTGATCTACTACAGCTATGATATCACCTTGCCCTGATCCAATATGGTTTATAATATCACCTTTCCCTGATCTAAAATTCATAAAAACTACCACTTTTGACCCCAGGACATGCCAAAAGATCTGTCTCATGAGCTATAAAACAAGTAGATATTGTCATTAAACATTATTTTGAGGGAAAAACTAGTGATCCAATGAGTTTATATGAGAAGGTACCATGCCATACCATTTCATTTAAACTGTTGGTTAAATCATGTGCCATACTATTTCATTTAGAAAGTTGGTTAAAAACATATTTCATAGATCCATGGGATACATAATATACCACAATGGTAGAATGACTCATTTGTTATGGGTCAGCAGACACGAGATACTGGTATGAAAGTTTTCGGACCTGCATGTATTATTTTAGCGGAGTGATATTTGGATCTTATTTTAATCAGATTGTCTGATACTGTACATAGAGCTAAATGTTGCAATAATCTTGATGACTGTACCATATCTGTGTACATATATGTACCCAGGTAATAATAGATCTACTGTGTAACAAGCCATTATACTTGTTGGCATTTAATTGTCACTAAACTTGAATGTTAGGTGTCCGTATTTGGATCCTGTGGGGTCAGTGAATAATGATAGTAGTTATGGGAGGGAGGCTGGGGATTTAATTCTCAAGGAATATGTTATGGGAAAGAGTCCTTTGGTAAACCAATGTACAAGAAGCAATTTGTTGGGAAAACTGAATGTTTTGCTGTGTGTGTAAGTGATTTGATGATTATATATATGTGTGGTTCAATGTGTAGAGATATCTGGAAATAGGTTCCAAAATGACTAATTAAGGTAGGACAAAATCTTCTTGTCTTGCAGCTTGAGATAAATATCAAAATGCTATATTTTTGTATTGAAGATAATGGAGTTGTCAGATAATGCTAAATTATATGGTATTAGCATTTGTCATTGTGATCAATGTAAATATTTAAATTGTGAGCTGTAATATTTCTTGTCACTCATACATGGTTTTGCAGGCCTGTGCTGTTATGATGAATTGTAAAATTAGTTCTGGAAGTTTCCCAATTTCAGTTTTAGAAGAGCCTCCAACGGTTTCCTTAATATTTTGTGTTAACATGTATTAACCATGAAGCATATGTTACAGGTTACCATAGGTTACCCATTGTCTAACCAGGGTAACCTGCAACAGATTTAATGAAAATATAATACATCACAGGCCTGGATTTGGTGACAAGTCACAGTTTTCTATGTTGTCACATAGACACTGTGTAATCTCCACATTCTTATTAAACAATATACCCTCTCCACACTCATCAACACAACCCTAGATACTTTTCTTTTCCCATAACTGCAGAAGTATCACCTAACATTTTCTCCTGTCCAGCTCCCTCATTATCTCTTATATCGGCCTGATTCTGGCAGCAACTCCTTCCTATGAAGTATCATCACAGCCATACTCCTATTTAATCTCCCAATAGCCAATCACATCCCCCCAATCCACTTAACATGATGACTAGAAAATAACACTGAATTTAGAGGGGAGATTTCACTATTTCTTCTGTGATAGATCCATTGTTTCACAGTGACTGTTACAATAGTCCCCAACTTAATCACACTTGATCACATCATCACTAACCTGGTCATTCATTGACTCATACCAAAGACATATGTATATTTCATATTGCCTCAAATGGCTTGAAACAATAACAAAAAAGGTAAATTTCTCTGGGGTAAATTCTCTAATAATTCAATCACCCCCAAGATTGTGGACAAACTTCAACCAGTCTCAAAGATGTAATCAGCCTCAAGATGGATGGATTTTGTAAACTCTCTCCCCTCTGTTTTTCAGCAGCAAAGTTTGCTAAAGCATTATATGTATTATATTTGATGATAGTAGGATTTCCATATACATCGAATGCAAGAATATCTTGTCATAGAAATTTTGAAACTCTGTCCGCTTCAACGGATTTTCTGTTTCACCATTCAGTATGTGCTGTACGTGGAGAGGAAAATGACGCCACTGCATGACGTGTGAGTGACGTAACGATGCTCACGAGTCTGAATGCTAAACAGCTGCAGCCATAAGATAATGTCACAGTTCATGCCTAAGGTTCGGTAGAGTGGCAGAGCATATGTAGGCAGAATGTGTAAATGCTTGTTGAAACGGCCGTCGAAAAATAAACAGCATGCCTTTTGTTTTTAAAGAAAAATTCCTTCGCTTTTAACAGAGAGTTCAAGACAGTATAAAACTTTGGTACTTTGTATGAAACATTTTGGTACCGGTACTTCACTAAGTAGGTCTCACCAATTTTCTATTTTGTTTCATGGGTGGATATATATATTTTTTTTTTCTTTTGCAAGATTGGAGGCAATACTATCCTGACTTTATATGGACAGAAACTCATCTACCTTCAGAAAGAAAAGGATGAACTTTGAATGTTGGGTTTTATTTTTGTTATGATCGCCTCCAGCCTTGAAAAAAAAAAAGAACATTGAAAGTAGTTGTTCGTATGTAATTGTCATTTCTCCTATGATAATCCTTTGTTTTTATGGTAGAAATTTCAGTTCCTGTGATTGAATTATTAGAGATTTTCGATATGCTTGAAAAAGAAATTTAATATCTCTAGCAATGTCATACATCTTTATTATTAAATTATTTCTATTCGGTGGAATTTCATGGTCTTTCAGGTTATTTTCGGCAAGCCATTATATAATATTGACCAGAGCATAAAATGCGATGTCAGCTAATTATATCATATAAATGGGATAAAATTTACATACATACATGTACCTACCTAAATATTGTAAATTATTTTCCAAGTTCAAGACAGTATAAAACTTTGGTACTTTGTATGAAACATTTTGGTACCGGTACTTCACTAAGTAGGTCTCACCAATTTTCTATTTTGTTTCATGGGTGGATATATATATTTTTTTTTTCTTTTGCAAGATTGGAGGCAATACTATCCTGACTTTATATGGACAGAAACTCATCTACCTTCAGAAAGAAAAGGATGAACTTTGAATGTTGGGTTTTATTTTTGTTATGATCGCCTCCAGCCTTGAAAAAAAAAAAGAACATTGAAAGTAGTTGTTCGTATGTAATTGTCATTTCTCCTATGATAATCCTTTGTTTTTATGGTAGAAATTTCAGTTCCTGTGATTGAATTATTAGAGATTTTCGATATGCTTGAAAAAGAAATTTAATATCTCTAGCAATGTCATACATCTTTATTATTAAATTATTTCTATTCGGTGGAATTTCATGGTCTTTCAGGTTATTTTCGGCAAGCCATTATATAATATTGACCAGAGCATAAAATGCGATGTCAGCTAATTATATCATATAAATGGGATAAAATTTACATACATACATGTACCTACCTAAATATTGTAAATTATTTTCCAATGATATTTAAAAGAAATGAATAGGTAGTTGTATTGCTTTTCTCCTTCACAACTCCATGTTTAATATGCCCAGTCCTGGTCAGATATGAACAAGCATGTTCTAGTGTGGTGACGTTGGGAAACTGGACAATCAACTATGAAGTAGGTTCACTTCCATGGTCAGTTTATCATTGAGTTCTCATTGTATTAAACTACATGTATCCAGATACTGAATAAATTACTTTCTGTTATCGTAAATATGTCGTATGTAGACAAAGAGACTACAGCAACTTTATAATATGTCATTTGTATATACTAGTATGTTACATGAAGTAAGAACACGACGCCATGATGTACATCTACACTTTTATAATGTTCATTTATATTAAGTAGTTTTTTGTAACTTTGCCATGTAAGAAACAGGAGAAAATGAAAAGTAAATATTTATGGTTACATTCCATTACATCTTATTTCAGTAAGATTACATGATGATTGTATGATGAAGATAAATACACGACTTCACAAACTAGGCATATATTGACTTTCTACCCCTTGAATCTCGTGAGAAGAAGAGTTAAAGCTGTCATTTATTTGGTCACCTGTATGAGCATACGTGCATGAGACTGATTTTTGGAATGAGAATTTCCATTTAAACTATTTCCGGTAACTACACATACTTTATGTAGATTTTGGGAACCCCGTCTCCATCTAAATATATATCATATGGATTTCATCAGCCGATCAATCATTGACTACTGTGGATTTGTGGAGTCTCACCACCAAAGTGAAAATGGAGCTGGTCGATTCTCAAGTCATCTTACTGTTGGTGTAGGGGACCCAGATGTCAGTCATAGCCATGATGGGGGAGCATGTTGATAATACAGGTCTACCAATGAGATTGTTCCTTTGCTCATAAAAGGCTTTCAAATGTTTTCAAATTGATAGATTTGTTCACTCTATCATAGGGAGATATCTCCGTTTTCCATAACTTCTGTTTTTGTAAAACTTGCACTTCAAAATATACATTTATTTAATAATAGTAATGATACGGTTGATTTGTTTATGTTAAAGACTGAAATAGTGTACATGTTCTGTCAGTTAATATTCTAGTCCAATTGTTTATATATTAGAATGGTAACAAACATAATCACTTTGAGAGATAATCTGGGAGGTTGAGGCCATGGACAGGCTTTGACACTCGGGCGCCTCAGAGCACATTTGAAAGTGGGGGTGGGGCTGAACTCTCCATCTGCCATATTAAATGCTGGATTGATGCCATCTCGGATAGAATTTATAACATTGCTGTCTCAAAAAGTGAAGAAGCTGAAGCCGCCCCAGATCCCCCCTTCACCCCGCCCCCTCTGCTCCACGGTCTCTGACTCGTGTCCTGTTCTAATGCAATTTGTCAGTCAAAGTAATGTTCTTGCAACAGACAATATTACTGTATTTTTCTGTGAATACTATGACTGGATGTACACTCTGATATTACGAGAGATACAATGGTAGTTTGACAGAGATACAATGGTAGTTTGACAGAGATACAATGGTAGTTTGACAGAGATACAATGGTAGTTTGACAGATACAATGGTAGTTTGACAGAGATACAATGGTAGTTTGACAGGGATACAATGGTAGTTTGACAGAGATACAATGGTAGTTTGACAGAGATACAATGGTAGTTTGACAGAGATACAATGGTAGTTTGACAGGGATACAATGGTAGTTTGACAGGGATACAATGGTAGTTTGACAGAGATACAATGGTAGTTTGACAGAGATACAATGGTAGTTTGACAGAGATACAATGGTAGTTTGACAGGGATACAATGGTAGTTTGACAGATACAATGGTAGTTTGACAGAGATACAATGGTAGTTTGACAGAGATACAATGATCGTTTGACAGGGATACAATGGTAGTTTGACAGATACAATGGTAGTTTGACAGATACAATGGTAGTTTGACAGAGATACAATGGTAGTTTGACAGATACAATGGTAGTTTGACAGAGATACAATGGTAGTTTGACATACAATGGTAGTTTGACAGAGATACAATGGTAGTTTGACAGATACAATGGTAGTTTGACAGAGATACAATGGTAGTTTGACAGAGATACAATGGTAGTTTGACAGATACAATGGTAGTTTGACAGAGATACAATGGTAGTTTGACAGAGATACAATGGTAGTTTGACAGATACAATGGTAGTTTGACAGAGATACAATGGTAGTTTGACAGAGATACAATGGTAGTTTGACAGAGATACAATGGTAGTTTGACAGAGATACAATGGTAGTTTGACAGAAATACAATGGTAGTTTGACAGAGATACAATGGTAGTTTGACAGAAATAGGTTGCATTGTTTTTCGGAACTACAGTTGTGGTATACCTACATGTAGTAGTTTTGGAACATTGATCATATTTACTTTACTTTTGTATTTGGAGCTTTACTGTTGATTGTATATATGTGAACATTTATATTTGAACATTAGAATGTGTGAGTGTGAGTGGGTTGTATTTTCATATTTCAAAATGTAGAGGTCAGTCTAAATGTCCGTCTTAAAATATTTTTAGTTTTATGCTATTATTATTGCTAATATTAAATAGTAATTATTCAGCATACATGTATAACATCAATGTAATTGTTCATCAATATTTTAGATTCCATATGTCTCTTTTTGACATTTCATTTCTCGCTTGCATTTGTTTTTGCTATTTTGTCTTCCTGATGACTTGGCTAAAGTTGTATTTCCAGAGTGTAATGGGGGCAGATCATCTGTAACTTATTGCCTTTGCCTTCACTTATCGAATAGTAGCACATAGTCTTTCTCTGTGCTAGAGAAGATCATGTTAACGATGGATATGAATCCCTTTTCCCAAGTAGTTGAGCTACCAGTACTGGTAATCATGTATCAAGTTGGGTGAATGGAATTTATGGTGAATGCTTTAAGAATCCAGTCATGGTAAATGCTCTAGTAATGTAATTCTATCATCATATTAATATGCAATCTTTTTGCCTCGAATTTTGTATCATTCAGTTTTCAATTTGATCACCAAAATAAAATGTAGGAGAAAAAAATGTCCCCAAAAAAGGTTCACTTATTGTATTATTTTGTCAACTTCCTGTTGTGTTAAATTTGATGGCCCCAAAATTATATTATCCGGTGAGAAAGGAATATAAGTATGTGAAATTATTATGATTTTATTGTCATTGATTTGTATAATTCTGAATGGTACATGTACCAGTATTGTACCGGAAATATATTTTATCTCTGTTATATTTTTGTATTTGTTTGTTTTATATGAACATGAATCTGTATTTACATTTCATATGCATACTATTAAATGTGATGGTATTGTATTCTGGCATATAAATAAAGCTCTTTTCATCAATGTGAGCTGTTGGTTATTTACTGCCATTATTGAAATGTAATCCTAGATTCTCATTTTTATATTTTATATTGGTTGAACAATGACAGACCGATATTTCTATCTACTTTGCTTGGTTTATTGTGAAGTAGTTTGTCTGTTAGAAGCGTTTAACTAGTTTGTACCCGAAGCCCAGCTGAATTCTGATTTGCAAACCGTCATCGCTTATCTTTCCTTGATTGTGACGTCACATCAGACCAGCCTCCCGAAGGCTCAATGTTACAAGTATTGACGTCCAGCCAGGTGGTCTGATGTGACGTCACAAACCAGCGTCAAACAAGGGCAGATAAGCGATGTGGATTTCATTTCTAAAACTGGCGGGATTTGAGATACCAATATTGAAGCACTTTTCTAAAGCTACTAGGAAACAAAATACTTCAAATAAAACCAAACGAAGTAAATAGGCTGATAGTTACAACATTAGCTAACCCATGGAGAGCATAAAAAGAAAAATATGAAAACCTTTACATTTCACCTTTAAGACAGTAGTGGGAAAAAGTGGGCCCCAAGACACAGGAGCAGGTTTGTTGCAGAAGGAAGAGGAGTTGGGGGAGTTGTGCAACCGATTTGGGAATCCTGAATAGGGTGCAAGGGCGATAAAGTCAACTGATAAGATCAAAAGTTATGTTTTCGTCCTTTCTCTTCAAAATTTCTACTTTTCTGTGAGGAAAAGTGTGCAAAACTATTTAATTTCACATCGGATTATATTTGCTGCATGTAAATTATCATGCAGTATTTGTGAATAAAACACAAAAATATAAAATTTGACAAATCTGTCTGAAAAAATAGACCAAAATATTTCTTTGAAAATGACATTTTTTTTTACATTTTCTGATAGTTGACCCGAGAGCTAGTGTGGTAAGTTTCAGCCCCCTAGCTCTAGGGATAAGAAAATATATTTTTACTCTTCATACGATAGGAATAACACACAGTGATATCCCAACTGTAACGGTAGAACATGGAAGATGATTATAGGACTCCTACAATTCATTGCCAATATAAAAAAAGATGACAGAATCTGTATTTGATGATGGGGATAATTAATGTCCGACATTTTGCTGATGATTATACAAAGGAAGTTTTTAGAGTATCACCTGAAGAGAGTGGAGCTATATGGGATCATCATGAAAGCCCAACACAATCGACTCAAAATGATGGACTTATATTATGCCAATAGAGTGTGATGAATCCACTCAACTTTGCATTCTATCTACTTTATACTAGACACGAATGCGTATAGCTTCCTGGTATTTGCGCGACAATTTACATGTATGTAAGCCTACATATTATTTCGTAAACTTTTGTGCTTAAAGTTTGTTGAATTTATCACTTGTTGGGTGAATGTTGTTTACCGCCATATGATTAATATAGCTGAGGAGGTATAGTGTTTGACTGATAAACAACTGAGAGAAGAGATAGCATTACTCAAGTTTACTGATCAGTTTATTATATAATAGTTATATTACAAGCGTCAGGTCCGTCATTCATAATTCAGCCGTCGTCCATTAAAGAATATCCGCGTCCATAATCCAAATACCTATTCCATATAACAGTATTAGCACCTAATTCAAAAAGACTATCATAGTATACATAAACAAGGGGAAGTGGTCAACAGTTTTCAATGATGTCAGCAAGACCTCATGATCTTCCAAAAATATCAAATCCGTATCGCTGATCCATAATATTCGTTGTAAAGTCGTCATCTAGAGAATGATGTATCTCGTCATCTAGAGAACGATGTATCTCAGTCACGCTTTGATTGTGACTGTTCATATGAGCACCATGAGGATCTTGAAGTACATGGGTTCATACGGCCCCTAGCCCCGGGTTGGGCGGAATTAGACACAAGTTACGAAACGTAACGCCATAGATCTTGCACGCTACGCTCGTATTTTGCTATCAGCATGCGATGTATCGCCAAATTTGAGAAACTTTGAATGGAGGCGCTTGGTGGTATAGCCCTGTTATAAGATTCTGCAACAATGTTTTGTGACGTTGATTAAAATTGTCACATTTAACAAAGGATCTAGCAAATGCTACTAGGCGAGATATGTATACACCATATGCAGGTCTCACTGGAATATTACTGTCCAGAAAGGGATAGTTTACGATGTCGAAATTGTAACCCTCTCTTTTGTCATAAAGTCGACGAAAGAGAAGGCCCGCTTCATTTTTATAGAGATATAGGTCTAAATATGATATGCCTGTAGGGTTTCCTTCAAATCCAGTGAAGGTGGATATATATCCTTCACTGCGTCATTTATATAGCGATTATCCACAGCGAGAAGAGCGTCTATATAGCGTTTGGTGAATGAGAAGGAGCGGGCTTTGAATGGATCGGTTTAGTACCCATTGGAATACCTATATGCTGTAGATATCTTTAATGAAAAATTCAAGCAACTCTATTAACAAAGAAACATCCTATGAATGATATCTCTTGTATGTAGTAGAGCTAAAGAAAGCTTTATGGCTTCCGACATTAATATATCTACGATCAGTTTTCTTGAACCCAGATACTATTAATGAACGTAAACGGTCAATACGATCCTAATGAGGGATTGCAGAATAGAGAGTCGAGAAATCCCATGTGGATACATGTCTGTACGTTATGTGACCTAAAGCATCAAGTTCTTCCGTAAGACATTTTGCGTTTTTCAATATCCACATGCATTCAACGCCAGAATTTTTAGAAATAGTGGCGCAATACCTTTCTCAAAATGCTTTTACCTTCTGAAGGGCCCTCGTCAACAGGGTAGAAAGAAACTTGGTGGTGCAGCTTCTAAAACCAGCTATGAATCTGGCTTTGTATGGTGAATTATGCATTTTGGGAGCCCAGTATGCTTTTGGCATGTCGTTATGATTGGTTAGTTATATACGATGATTCATCCATATTAAATCTACTTCATTCATAAACGAAACTGTAATACTTGTATACAAAATAAGTGACTGAGTTACGAAGTGGCTGAGTGAATGAGTGACTGAGTAATGCGTTTATAATTGTATTTCCTTCGTTCATATCTCTGAATTGTCACTGTCCGACTCGTATTTCCCACCTCTCCCTCCATTTCCCGAACAAGTCCTTTTTCTCCTTAAGTCTCCGTTTGATAGTCTTTGCATACGGTAGTCAATATTGTATATGATTCGGAGTTAGCAGTCTTCATAATTTCACCAATATATTCTTTTCTCATTTCATGACAAATAATCACGTGATTGTGAAACTTTTTTGCAGTCTTTTGCCAATCGATGGAATGTAGTCTTGCTTGGCCATTTCACTCGATTCCCGTTCGTCATATCCTCTTTTAAATGTTATTGTTTCCCCTCTTCAATATCATCACTATATATACTCCTCTCTAATAGAATCGGGAAACATATCTCTCCAGACGTTATATCTAATACACTTCTGAGTATTAGTATGTTGATCCAATTCCTTAGGATGTATACTTTCTTCATAGTCAGACTCATCATCTGATTTTTTGACGTTGTTCCATTCCATTCATGTGCATAATCTGGTCCTGTCCTTGTTTGAGCTTATTATGTTAACTCAGTTGGAACGAGGATGTTGTCTGTGTATATAATCCACCATCTGTACAACCATTTTAAACCTCTTTCAGTTTGCTAGTTTTCGGTGTAACACTTCCGATTACACCCTTCTTCAACCTTTGACTCTCAGACCATCCCTAAATTTTCTGTTGTGGGTAGCTGGGGTGTTGACCAATGGACAAACGTAAATAGATAGCATGGTTTACGGTTACATACCCGCGAATATATATTATGCGAAATCTCGAAAATTGATATTCTGCTCAAAACACTCTATTATTTGTTTTTAGAATTATTAATCTCTTATAATCGAGCCAATTTTCCTTTACCCCCGACTCATTCACTCCAGTGATAACATTATCAGGGTAGGCTGCAGATATAATATTATCAGAGCAGTCAACAGAGGAGTGAGGGGACTTACTGTTCTGATAATATTATCGTTGCAGTCTACCCGTATAATATCGTTGACTGCACGGATAATATTATCACTGCAGTCTACCCTGACAATTTTATCACTAGGGTGAGTGAGTCGAATTGGCTCGATTCTTAGAGTTTAATAATTCCAAAAACAAATAATAGACTATTGAAGTTTTTTTTCTTCAATTTTCGCCAAATAATATTCAAATATAGTTTTATTGATCAGACAGAAGCAACCACGTACCTTTCTTTAGTAAAGCAATTGTTCAATATGATATTAGTAATGCCCTGGAAGGGCTACACAAAACCTATGTACCAGATATAGTGTGGAGCCAATTGTCGCCGAGTAGTTTTGGTTTGTAAATTGTTGTAACTTTACATTTTCTGGTTGGACCTTGCGAAATGCGAAAATCATTGGTGCCAGGTTTTCTTTCATTGACTTCCGGAAAATGTTTGCTAACTCTTTTTTGCCTGGTTGGGCTGTGGTTGTAGAATAAGCCTGAGGTAGAATTTTATCTGTATCGTGAGACTTACATGTAATGAATTTCAAGAATCCAAAATTTCTGAGTACCTTCCTTCTTATAATGCGGTCATTTTCAGTCTATTTACATAATGTTAGAAGAGCATTGCGGGTAAATTCAAAATGGCGTTCCCGGGGAGTCTTTGCACATTTACTTCCCAAAGACGATACATTTATTTCGTTTTACATACATTAGTTAATTTTTGCCGTCCACTAGGTTGCAATTATACCCTAAAACTACTCAGATTAGATTGTGTAATAACATTTTTTGAGACGGGAAATAGACAACAATCTAGCAATATTTCTTTATTGACTAAATTACACCACGTTTCTTGTATAACGAATATTTTATATTAAGCACGAGTGAAGACCTATTTCAAACATGAGGCACCAGAGGTGCTACGACCCATCAGCCCCTAAACGGTCCACGCCAAGATGTTTCTATAGGTGTAGGAGTTTGGATGCATAGCATAGAGTTATGGCATTTGTATACGCTTTTGTATGAACCACTGATTGAAACATTGGCATTCACAGGCACTTTACAAAAAAGAAGGAAAGGAGGCTTTTTATCTTCTTTTCTCCTCTTTTGTCCAGACTCAAATATATCCATCTTTTCTGGTAAACTGCATGATGCAGTAGTTCAATACAATTTGCGTGAAACCAAGAATGTTCTTCGAGTTGCCGCACGTGAAGAGTCAGCCAAGCTCACCAGTATTATTTCCTGCACAAAAAATCAAACAACTCAATATAATATAATTTTTGGCACAACTTCTAAAGAACTGTTGCCACATATATACACAAGTGCACGAGATGCAACCGCAAGATCCAAAATACGTCTCAGCGCATCCGCATAGCAAATTTTGGAAGAATCTGAAGAGGGGTTCTGAAGTAATTGCCCGGAAACCAAATTAAGATTTTGCCACCAGGTGGCAGTGTCACCTGCTGACACAAGAGGGCGAAACAAATTCACAAACGACAACTCAAGGCATGGTCATGCATACCATATTTGAGGAGAATCCGATTAGCGGTTATCAAGTTATTGCCTAGAAATGTATTTTGGATTTTGCCACCAGATGGTCCCACAATTCCCTCAATTTCAAGCGACATGTCATGGTATGGTATATGCAGAGACGAATCAGATGAGTGGTTTTCAAGTTATTGCCTGGAAAACAAATTTAGATTTGCCACCAGGTGCATGGTGCCACCTGTTGGTGCAAGTGGACAAAACGCAATCCCACGCTATATGACATGGTATATGCATACCAACTTGCCCGGAAACGAATTGCAGATTTTGCCACTAGGTGGCGCCACCAAATGTGTGAGTGGGTGAAACGCAATCCCAAGCGACATCTCATGGCATGGTAAATGCATACCAAATTTGAGAAGATTCCGAAGAATTTCAGATGGACAGAGAGATGGATGGATGAACACAAGGATGGACAAGTGGAATCTAGTATACTATGTACTGGGGGTATAAAAAAAGTATCCGCATAGCTGTGAGGAAAAATCTGTAAAGTTGTAATGCCATTGCAGCAGCCTGAAACTAAATGTCGGATGAGACTTCTGTCCACTGGGATTTCGTCCGGGGGATTTTGTTCGCTGGGACTTTTGTGCAGATCCCCGAAAGAATGCTGAACTGTTCGCATATTGTAAGGACACATCTTTTTGTTGATAAAATACAGTTTACTTTTGTTATGAAGTTAGTAGTATACAAAACACCGATAGAGCCCCATTGACCTTTGACCTAAAAAAAATTGCATATCGTGACCTTTGACAGCCAATCAGAAGCGCGTATTTTGACCTCGTCGTATGCATGTACTTAGTTCTGGGGTTTTTCCATCACGGGGAGTGCGCATGTGTATGACGTCACTTCCGGTCTGCGTGAATCGGGCGTGACCTGGGTATGACTGTATGGAATGTACTTGGTTCTGGGTTTTTTCCATCACGGGGAGGTCACGTGATAGTTCAAGGTCATATTGAATGACAGGAATGCATGTACTGACCTGTTCATCCGGCGACTTGTTTACATCCTTGTACATGTAGAGGGACTTACAGCCGGGAATTTTAGGATTGACCTATATCCGGGTCCTCTAGCAATACCTGTAGTGTGGGGTTTTCCATTCATCCTTTTTACATACGGGTTCTTGTACATCGGGGTTCTTGTACATGTAGAGGGACTTACAATCATTGATGGTGGGGGAACAGCCGGGTATTTTAGGATTGACCTATATCCGGGTCCTCTAGCAATACCTGTAGTGTGGGTTTTTCCATTCATCCTTTTTACATACGGGTTCTTGTACATCCGGGTTCTTGTACATCCGGGTTTCCCAGTGGGTTCTTTGTACATCCGGGGTCTTCTATGGTGGTGTATAAAAGTGGGGATTTTCATGGGATTGCTTCATTCATTGGCCTGCCTACTTGACCGGAGCTACCTGACCAGCCTGAGCCAGCCTGAGCCTACCTGAGGAGTTACCTGGCCAGCCTGAGCCTACCTACTGAAGACCTGCCTGAACAGCACCTACCTGAGCCAACAGCCATGGACTCATCTGACCGAGCTAAGCTGATGCAGCACCGTGTCCAGATCATTAGTGAGATGATGAATGTGGCCGAACTATGTGATCTGCTTCTGGTGGGAAACGTAATCACTACATACATGGAAGAAGACATCATGGCGCAGAATACCAATACGGCACGAAACAGAGCCCTCATCGACACTCTACCGCGCCGAGGTCCTTTAGCATTTCAGGCCTTCCTGGAGGCGCTGAGAGAGACGGGGATGAGGGAATAGCATCTCTACTTCAACCCGAGGAAAACACCTTAGTCATAGACATCCCCGATAAGAGTACAGGTAGCAAACGTGCCCAGGAAGACCAGGAAGAGTCTGGTCCACCTGCCAAACGTGCCCGTCCACAACTAACACCTTTAAAAATGCCTCAGCAAGAGCCTCAGCAAGCGGAGGAAGAGTTGCTACTCCCTATGTCTGTGAAGCAGGTGAATGACATCACCCAGCTGGCCTACCAGGCGGCCCAGACGAACAGTTGGGAGCTCACGCCCTATTTAACTGTAACCGTGAAAGATGAGCAAGTGCACTTTAATGCATCAGGATGGGACGACAAATCACCTAAGTATATTGCCTTGACGTTTGAGCAATGAGCAATGGAAAAGAGTACAGAGATACACACAAAGTCAAGTCATCGAGGGGGGCATTGAGGACCAGGATAACGACGCGAAATTTTGTGCGGGGGACGATGTGTTCCTCGCCTGTTCTATGTTCAACAACATGCTGCTGGTACATATTCGTAAATGGAAGTTGAAGAAAGATACTACGCGTATTCCCTTACCTGAGGGAGTCACCCTACAAATACCCGCGTGGCGGAAGCTTCAGGGTGTGACAGCCGAAATTTCTGAAGCTCTGCATGACCAGCTGTCTGAGTATATCTATAAAAAGTACATTGAAACCTTCCTGAATCATATCAAACCTCGCATTCAACACGAGCGTCTCCAACAATGTGCAGGCCGTCAGAACAACGGGCCGTTAGACCTGCATACGTGTCTGGACATTGTGGCACCGCCAGACGCGCTGATGACTGAGGCGCTACACGACATCAACGAGACGAAAATCGCACGGGCATTGGAAGCGGCCTGTCCACCGACAATTCCACGTGAGCAGATTGATACCTTCATATTCGTGCATCAGGTCGCGAAAGACATGGAAGACTTTAAACAAATCTTGTTGGCTAAATATTCTAAATATTGAACATTCAGACATTACCTGGCAAGAAAGACATGATTTCAAACAAGTCTTGTTGGCTAAATATTGAACATTCAGACATTACCGTATTCCTACATTCTATGTTCATTCTATGTTCATTCTACCATCATGGTGACACCGTATAACGCTATTAGAAAATTTAACACAAAGAGCCTACCGTGGTGAAAATCTTATGTTCATTCTACTGTGTTGTTAATAAATATTAGAAATTCAGCTAATGTGTGTCAGTGTTCACTCTATGCAGGGGAAGGTGTGGGAGTCAGTGTTGTGCTTTTTAGTTAGAAAACTCCTCTTTCGGGAGTATTGGTTGGCCCTGATAAGGGGCGTTAGGAAGTAGATAGGGTTGGTCATCAGATAGTTCACGACCGGTAGATTCTTTTCACTCTACATACGTTTTCCCGACACACAGGGCACCGTAAAGCCACATGAAAGTTTCCTGTATCTGGGCAGTGGCAGCACTCCGCATTGGTTAAGAAGCTTAGAAGACATGGACCACATACGGCTAGGTGTCCACACGGGAAAAAGGTGCACGCCGTCTCAGCCTCCTGGCAGATGGCGCATGTGGATTTCCTTATCTCTTTATCCAGTAGGAGGCGTAGTTTAGCCTTCTCGTCTTCCACTTCTTGAAGATGTTGTCTTAGCTGTGCCAACTGGGTCCTCTCGGGTGGTGGTGTTGACTGCGTAGCCGTCGTTGTTGTAGCCGTCGTTGTGGTAGCCGTCGCCTCCGAAGCTGTAGTTGCTGGTGGGCCCATGCTGCGAGTGTTTAACCACTCCATTTGTGGACGACGTGACGTCTGTACATCTTCTTCGTCTTCTTCTATGTCCGTAATGTCATCATCGTCGTCCGCATCCAGAGTGTCGGCTATCTCTATATCTTGTTGTCTGGCCTGCTCCCTCAATTCTCCCGCAGTCTCCCGAGTGAGTACCCGATTGAGCGTGGTCATTAGTCTAGGATCTGGTAGTCCATGCGCCCTGGCTCGATCTCTTATAGCTTCAGCCTGCTCCCTCAAAGCGTTATCGCTTAGTTCCCTCGCCAAAGCTTCATCAGTCTCTCCCATGTTAATTGCGTTGAACAGTGCACGTCTAGCAGCCATGATGTGGTTGGAATAAATGTGTGTAGCAGACGACAGACAGCCCGCTTTTTATACTCTACCGTAGAGGACCCGGCTGAGTGCGCGCGGACGTCAGCGAAATCTGTCTGGACATCGTCTCGGCCAGAAAGACAAAATGGTCTGGGTTCTCTGCAAGATTTGGAAGCGGGCTAAATTTCAACAAACGAGAGTTGAGATCTAAAACAACTTTAAAATTTATACCTTGGCATGTTATCGTGTAATCCTGAAAATTTCATAGGGCTAACGGCTGCATAAATATATTTTTTTAATCATTTTCCCCGTTTCAAAGGCCGAATTTCACCTGCACGGCTGTGCTAAAAGTACGATAAACTTGAAATAAATGGGCTTACGTCTCTTAAAACACTTTAGGTTTCCACCTTACCACGTTATAATGTCATTCTAAAAAATTAGGGAGGGTCTATAGATGGAGAAATGTGAATTTTTTGCTTCCAACCCCTCTAGTGTGGAAACAGCCATTGACACCCATAGCTGTATTCGGTCCCGTACTCTAATACCTGTTTTTTCCCATCACGGGGCGGTCACGGGAATTACAAGCGTCAGATCCGTCATGCATAATTCAGCCGTCGTCCATTAGAGAATATCCGCGTCCATAATCCAAAGACCTATTCCATATTCCATATAACAGTATTGTTACGGTCAACCGGTACTTCAGTCCCCGAAAGAAATACTCAGTTGATCGGTCAGGATGGCGATTAATTATTTGTCTATCAATCACCTTTAATATATCAGTTCTGACACCACCGGTTTTCAACCGGAATGTGCATTTCACCAGATATTCAATAAAGAATGAAGGAAAAATGCTGTTTGAATTCTCAATCAATAACAATATTTTATTCAGCTTGTTTCACCTTGTTCATGACATCAATACACCAAGATCTATTCCTAGATCTAGATCTGTGTAACCTCGAGCACCAAAAATGTTAAGAATCTGACTTCTGATGCACCAATTCAATATACTTCACCACTGTGTATCTTAAGAAAGAGGAGGTAAAAAGCTCTCATGAGTATAACTGTTATTTTGTATAATTTCTTGTGTTAGGACAGCTGTAATCTCCAAGCTACCCCGAGGTCATCTGGCTTGGGATGGTTCATCACATCAAGGGCGACAACTGTGGTCTGGAAGAGCTTCTGAATCACATCAAGGGAGACAACTCCTGTGTAGTCCCGAGCTGCTTTGGGTCGGGGTAGGACGACTGGCTGTGTAGGCTGATGACGTAATGACTGCACCTTGACTAGTCCTTTGTCAATGCTGACGTATAGAATACCTCTAGCTTTATTTTTATCCCAAGCTCTTACCCCGAGCTTCTTTGGTTCTGGGTGGGCGACTGACTGTATGAATTGGTGATGTACGGACTTAGTCCCTTGTCAAGATTAACGTACAGATTCTCTAATGGTTTATTTGTATCCCGTGCTAATATCCCGACCTTCGTTTGATGCATTTACCCCGAGCTCTTATCCCGAGCTTTATTTGTTTTGTTTTCCCTGAGCTAGATCATCTCCGGTAGTTGTATCCCGCGTGTTTTGACAATGGGAGGAGTGCCACTGGTTCACCCGGTGTTATTTCATAGCGGAGGAGTTTTTATTTGTCTACTCACGGTCTAATCCGTGCCTTGCGTCTAATCGCAGTCGGGGTGACCTTACTATGCGTCCAATCGCACTCCTGGGTGTGGGCTTTCGCCCAAAGCAAAGTGAAATAATCCCGTCGGTGTTCGCCTATTTATAGCTCGCTGTTGACCTCTAGTGATTCATAAAGTGCGCCAAAACTCTCGAAACCTCATGAGAACTCTTTGCCTCTAAATCATTTATCTAAAGTTAACGGTCTACAATCTTCAGTGAATATGAATGATCTTCATTGAAGGAAGTTAATTCAATCATTTACAAAAGGGGAAACTCTGCGAAAGTTACTCTAAAATTACGTAAAGTTTGGTGCGAGAGTGAAACCTCGTTATTGATTTCCTCAAAACATGGCGACCATCGGCGAAACTGCTCGCCAAAATATGTGAATAAACATGGATTTACCGAACAACAATGAAAGTCATCTCACTACAACAACAGTATCAATCGAAACAGTGAGTATTAACAACAGTAGCGACATATTTATCTTTAAGACAACAAAAGTTAGTCGCATTCTAACATGACAAAAATAGATCGTGGCTATTCTATCTGTGCCACATTACACCGCGTACAATAATATCCGGGGACAAACGCTCATTGGCGGTTATCGCTATTGCGTGGACAGAAATGAACTTCTGGGAACAATTTATACAACATCAAATATCATTCCGTCACACTGTCCCCCACTTAAATGTTAGCTGTCCCCAGCAACATGAAAGAACAAACATAACGTACATATTACTGTTGAAAGTTCCGGGCATGCGAGTGGCAGAGAAAATACCCGGAGGTCACTAGTGTGCCCACAACATTGCTGCCATTAGTATTCAGACTAGAATTTGATCAAAATTAACAAAACGTATTTACAATAATATATCGCAGTGATAACAACTATTTCTCGCAGTTCAGCACTGTATCATCGTTGGCCACCACAGTCCATTTGGCTCAAAAATGCATTGCTCAAATTTGCTAATATCATTAAGTTGTCACTCAAATTTCAAACAAAGTTCAAATAAAATCATATTTCAGTTAATGTTCATTGTCTCTCATTTTTCTTCGCGTTTCATTCATTCTCTTTTGTAGGCCTCTGTCTGGACTTGAATAGCGTGGGATACGGTAATCTGGTCGATGGTTCCAGGGAAAACCTCGATATCCTCGATTGGAGAAGCCAGGTGGAACTTGAGGTCTCTCCACAGTTGACCGTATTGGGTGTCTAGATGTGCTGATGGATGAGGACTGGGGGCGGTTGCTTTCCCGGGGGTGGTCACTCTTCTGTTTGGCAGGTGATTCCTTCTTGGAGGTCTTTGACTTTTTACTGGTGCGGTGTTCCGGTTCAGGGGACTTGTCCTTCCTGGCCTCTCGGGGTTTCTTATGTTGTCTGGGTGGTGTAGCTACTTTCTCCGGGGATTTGTCCTTCTGTGGTTCTCGGGATTTATCTTGTCGTCTGGGTGGGGTACTGGGTGTATATTCCGGAGATGGCATAGGGGTCACAGGTGTTTCGGATTCATTTCCAGTAGTTCCATCAGATGTCGACAGCAGTGGAAATGTGACTTTCTTGACGGGTTCAAAGCAGTTCACATTCTGCTCGTTAATACAGGACCGTAATGTGTTGAATGCCTCTGCCTGATTGCGCATGGCTGCTGTCAGATCCGCATGTGCATCCAAGTTACCTTGCACCAGGCTCCTGATAGTCATGGTCTGCTCCATCACATGTTGGTCCATTTTCCGTGACACTTCAGTGAAAACAGACACTGCCCGAGATACACGTGATATTTCTGATGAAAGTCCGTTGATGGTTTTTGTCATGTCACCAAGACAGATAGCGAGTTCTCCATGCTTGCTGTTGGTGACCTCCATAATACCAGCAATTTGGGCCAAATTGGCATTTGTTGCCATCAGCTGGTTGGATATTGGCCTTAGGTCCTGTTCTGGGGGTAGGGGTTGAGTTCTTGCTGCCGAAATTATAGCCGAAGACATAATATTCACGATTTGTCGAACTGCCCGGTCCACTATCGCTGTAATGGTTGACAATGGCACAACTGGATCATTGGGGTAGTCCTGCTTGCTGGTGGCTCTGTGACAGAAGGGACGGGCGAGGATGGAACAGCAGTCACTGGTGCAGTTCTAGAGACCTTAGTTGCTGATGTTCGTGAGGCAGGACTTCCCAACTTCCGTTTGTGAGATTTTGGGACTGCTGGCTTCCCTGTAGATTCGGCCGTTGTGGGCTGTTTGGGGTTCAACTTTTTAGGTGTTTTGATGGGTGATATAGCAGGAGGGATGGACACAAGTTCGGATAATTTCCCCTCAGTTGGATGTAGTTCCACTTCAATTACGTTGGTGTCAGCCACTGTTTTTCCGGCAGCAATGGCCTGTATTTCAGAGGGTGGGGTCTGCATTTCAGGGGATGGGTTCCGTGGTTCAGAGGACCGGGTGGTGGCCTGACTGTAGCTGGCTGCATCCGAGGAGCTGATGGTAGTTGGGGGTTCCTCAATGCTCCGGACGGCCTGATGTAATTCCATTAGACCATAGATTTGATCCCGGATATTGGGGTATGCTTCGATGACTTCCATCAGGTCCTTCATGTTCATAGGTGTCGGTGTTGTCCCAATATTAGGCTGGTCTGTAGTTTCAGAAGCTTCAACCCCCAGAGTATAGGTTTTCCTACTCCCCTGGGGGTCCTGTGGCTCTGTATGGATGGGTAACGCGGTTGCAGTACTTCCGCCTTCAATCCCCAGAGTATGGGTTTTCCCACTACCCTGAGGATCCTTTGCCTTGGCTGTGGTGACACTTCGCTCCCGATATAATTTCAGGGACTCCTCTCTGGATAACAGGGTGGCATCTTCTGCCTTCAGAGTATAGGGTTTCCTACTCCCCTGAAGGCAGTCCCCTATTTTCAGGTTGGGATGCTTCTCCTCAAAGTGTCTCATCATCTCTGGATGGGTCAACCCAATTTTGCTGCAACCCGAACAGATGAATGGCACCTCGGGCCTGGGGAGATGCTTCGTTACAACGTGCCTCGTCATCTGGTATTTGTCGCCGGTGTAAGGGCATGACTCGCATCTGTAGGCGGCACCTCTCTTGGCGTGGTGGTTACTGCTTTCTGCAATGTATGAAAATACACCTCATAAGTTTCTTCATGAATTTCCTCAATAGAGCAGAGTGACAGAGAGATAACAGCAGTGGACAGGACAGCAGGAGGACATCATTATCTTCATCATTGAAAGCTATTTAAATGTGGATCACAGTGGCACTCTGGGGTTAATATGGGGCCCCTGTTTCCCTTCATTATTTTGTTATTTGGTTCTCAGGTTGGTCCCCCTTCCCTTGGATTGTGCTAAAGCCTTCTTAGCTCATTTTTGGACTGCCGTACCCTTATATGGCTTTAATTTGTTGTGATGTACAATTCTCTTTTTACCATCTTCATCCATTTGGATGACGTAATCCAAGTCATTTATCTTCTGGGTGATCAGATATGGTCCACCATAAGGAAGTTTCAGTTTGGTACTGATTCCCTTCTCCCGTTTCTCATGGTAATACCAAATATAATCTCCTGGTTTGTACCTGTGTGCTAGGGTCTTCCCATCATAAGTCTTCTTTCGTCGTTTTGCTGCTACTTTTAGTCGTTGTCTTGTAATATCATGTGCATGTTGCAGCTTATCACGGAGTTCATCTACATATTCCCCATAGGATGTCATCTCGTCATCAGTATCTGGTATAGCTCTACCAAATATCACCTTAGCAGGTAGTCTGACTTCTCTTCCAAGCATGAGTAGATTTGGTGTCAACCTGTACCGTCGTGAGGGGTGGCCCTATAAGCTGCGGCCAAACAACCCAGGAACAGGTTCCAGTCTTCTTGTTCATCTCGCAAGTACGCCCTAATCATGGGCACTAGAGTTCGGTTAAACCGCTCGACTTTGCCGTTGCATTGGGGATGTCTTGGCGTCGTTCTTGTTTTCCGGATCTCCAGCAGTTTACAAAGTTCCGAGAATACATCGCTTGTATAGTTCGATCCCTGATCGCTGTGTAAATCTAAAGGGCAGCCATACCTGCTAATAACCTCATTTAGAATTACCCGAGCACATGTGACTGCTGTCTGATCTGGTATCGGGAAAATTTCCACCCAATTAGTGAAATGATCTGTTACAATCATGATGTATTTATTCCCTCGTTCCGTCTCTGGCAAGGGCCCTAAAATATCTGTCCATAGCCTGTCCAGAGGGGCTCCCACTCTCATATCTCCAAGAGGGGCTCTGGGTGACTTGGTCGGTGCTTTGTTCGCTCCACAAGTGTCGCCACGGCGAACCCAGTTGTCCACGTCTTCTCGTAATTTCCACCAATGAAATCTCTGCATTGTCTTCTCACGAGTCTTCTTCCGTCCCAGGTGCCCTGCAAGGATGCAATCATGCATCTGGTTCAGTACATGGTCTCTCATACTTCTAGGTACCAGGAACTGCCAATGACTGCCGGTTGCATCCTTTCGCACAAATCTTCGGAATAACACCCCATCCTTTACTTCGAGGGTGTCCCATGAATTGCAATAGGGTCGTGAGGCTGGACTCGATGCACATATGTCTGATCCAGACGGTCGTCGACCTTCCTCATACCATCTTATAACAGGTCCTATGTCAGGATCCTCCAGTTGCTTCTTCCTAAGTGTTGACATAGCATAGCCCTGCATCCATGGCGTCTCAACTGCTTTACGACTCGAGTTCATCTCGGGACGATCTGCATCAGTCTCCCTCAGGTTATGTTCACTGGAAAGGCCTGTCTCAGACTGGCCATCAACCCTAACCTTGTTTTGACATGATCGGCATACTCCGTCATTCCCGTCAGAAACCATAAGGTTATTCAAGGTGATGGTACCCAGCAACAGCAACACCATATTCCAAACATACCGGAACACATTACTTCCTAACTTCTGTAGGAAAACAACAGACCCAACACAAACCGTGTCAAAAAGGTCAATTGGTGCTTTATTCCTGGAGCTTACCCTACGCAGTTCATCTTTATCTTCAATATTCTCCACAGATGCACTCTGCATATCGGTGGTCCGTTTACGGCACTTCACACAAGGTCCGCATCTCAAAGGTTCATCTTCGCATTCACACAGTCTAGGGTTTGGGCATCGAGACAGGGCATCAGCATTTTGGTGGCGCTTCCCAGGTCTGTACTCTATCTCAAAGTCAAAGGCTGATGATACTTCTATCCATCTCGCATTTCGATTCTTCGGCTCCTTCAAGCTGAACAGCCACTTCAGTGCCTGGTGGACTGTTCGAATCAAGAACTTTCTCCCCAGAAGGTAGTGACGAAAATACTCTGTGAAAAATTTCACAGCCAGTAACTCCTTATCTGTCACACAGTAGTTCTTCTCAGCTTTGTTCAATACACGGCTGGCATATGCGATGACACGTTCTCTTCCATCTTGGATTTGTGATAGAACTGCACCGATACTTATCTAAGATAAATAGGCATTCATCTTTGGGATATCCCATGATATCCGATCCAGTCAGAGCAGTCTTCAGTCCTCTAAATGACTCTTCACAGTTTGATGCCCATTGGAAGGGTGTGTCTTTCTTCGTTAACTCGGTTAGTGGATGTACCAGCTTGGAAAAATCTTTTACCCAGCGTCGGTAGTAGCTGCCTAATCCTAAGATACCTCTGACTTCGGTAACATTTCTCGGGGTGGGCCAGGCTACAATCTTCTCCACATTTTTCTCATTTGGTCGAATTCCATCACCAGAAATAATATGCCCAAGAAACTCGACTTCCTTCTTCATCAAATGGCATTTAATCGGCTTCAGTTTTAGTTTTGCCAGCTTGATTTTCTCCAGAACTTCTCTAAGTCTCTGTGTGTGTTGATCAAACGTATGGCCAAAAATCACCACACCATCGAGGTACAAGAGACAGGAAACCCACTGGAGTCCAGATAAAGCAAGTTCGATGCATCGTTGGAATGTAGCAGGACTATTGCACAGCCCGAAGGGCATTTTTGTTTACTCCCAGAGGCCAAATGTAGTTACAAACGCGGTTTTGGGGATGTCTTCCTTCTTAATAGGAACTTGATTGTAGGCTGAGGTAACCATGTTGCACCTTCAATTGCGTCAAGACAATGGAAGTGGAAAAGGCATCTTTACGGGTTACCAGGTTAAGGCGGCGAAAATCTACACATGGCCTCACTGAACCACACTTCTTCCTGACCAACACGATGGGTGAAGCCCAGGGTGATGTCGATGGTCGAACAGATCCCTGTTTCTGAAGGTTCTCTAATGCCTTCTTATCTTCTCCAGCAAACGCCATGGGTAATCGTCTCGGTGGTTGCTTGATAGGTATTGCATCACCTGTATCTATGGCATGTTCCACCAAATCGGTGCACCCCAGGTCAAATTCGTCTTTAGAAAATACTTCTCCATAGTCTCTCAGCACATCAGCAACAACATCATGTTTGGCTGGGTCGAGTCCGTGTACCGTCTCAATATACGTCTCAAGGTACGGCGCATCACGTTGGGCACACCGGTTCTCGTCAGATCACCGAAGTTAAGCAGCGTTGAGCTCGGTCAATACTTGGATGGGTGACCGGGTGCTGTACTGACTGGGCTGATCAGTGTCCAGAATAATAGGAACTGTGGACACTCTCGTGTTCTGGCACATGTAGGCACCGTCGTGATATAACTGAAACAATGTTGAAAACGACGTTAAATCCTACTCACTCACTCACTCACTCAATATACAAATCTCTAAGGTGTGTCGGTACGTTCACTTTCTCACTACTCTTAGGTCGGGGTACAACTGAGGCTTGGCGTGTGATTTCGGGTATGTGGTTATGTACTTGAATTCTTCGGACTGCCTCAAAGTTATCTTTTTCAGAATCTTCTTCCATATCCAGGAGGATCTTGATATCAGAACCCACGGATTCTGCATATCCTACACATGTTTGACGTTTAATGACCAGGGCTCTGGGAAAGGGTTCAGTACTCTGACCCGGATATTTCTGGTACTCTCGACATCAACGAAACATGGCGCTATAACAAGTGAATGTTTCTCCGTAAACTCTGGTGAACCTTCAATTAACAGCTCTGCTGTCCCATCTTCCATATTTATCTTGTGGACTACTGCATTGATAATCATCTCACTCATCCCCGGAATATTGGTATCATCTGCCGCTAATACCCTCCTCAGTTTTGGCATTGCAATCTGTTTAAGAGGTATCACCTCATCATTTAGAATCATTTTCCCCTCACTCAAGAGTATATCAGCTGGCCCCTCAGGTCCCTTCTGTAAAATATCAGTTCCCAGTATTATGTCGTCTTCTATATCTGCGATGACCAATTCCCGCTTTAGCATCAGGGGTCCTAAGGTAAGTTCGAAATTCCCCTTTCCCATGTATTTTAGAGTTCTTCCATCCGCACAGGATATGATGCCTTTCCCGCCTTTCTTAACTTGGGGCGCTGGAACTCAGGAATTCGAAAAAATATTCTATCAGAAACGATAGTCCTTGTGGCACCTGTATCCACGGTGTAGGTAACATCTACGCCATTTAAGGTTCCCTGGATGTATACACCATCATATCTTGGAATTTCTCGTCTCACTGATTCAGGAGGATTATTGGAAATATCATGGGGTGTACATGTAGTTTTTGTTTCCATAGAAATATCGCCTTGGCCATCGAGGTGAGGGACCGTCCTCTGGCCTACTGAGCCGATCCCTTGTAGTTTGTCTGCTCAGTCACATTAGTGTTATCCGTCTGTGGCTCGGTGGTCCTGACAAAGCTAGAATATCCGGTCCGAGGAATGAAATTCTGGGCCCTGGGATTCATCTGCCTTCTGGGATAAGCATTACTGGGGCAAACTCTGGTAAAATGATTTTCTGTGCCACATCGATAACAACCCGTGAATTTTGCTCTGGCTGGTTCCGAAACATTCCCAGGATTCATGCTGGAACTAGTTTGTTGTGGGAAATTCCTGTGGGGAAAATGACTATGTGGCCGTTGCTCGAGTTTCTCCATCCGTTCCACCATTTTGTTGAACTCGTCCCTTAAGCCTTTAACCTGGCTCACCATTTCATCATTATTAGTACTTCTTATTTCCGCCTTTCTTGGCATCTGGTTTTCTGTCCTTCACAGATGAGGTTTGCTTGGTCCGTTCATCTAACTGCACACTGATATCATCTAAAATTTCCTGTCCGTCAGTCCCATACTTAACAGAGCGGGTGGGTTTCTTCGAGCTACCTCCACTTCTCCTCTGTGTTGCCAGGAAGTTGACGACTTCATACACTGCCTCATCTATGTCCCTTGGCTCCTTTACATATTCCACATGAAAACATGCATTTTCATCATGCAGACCATCTAGGAATCTTCTGAGTATATCTTCACGTCTGGTCGTGTGGGTCCTGTTAGCATAGGCCTTAAACGTTTCAGTTCAGCGGCATAATCTTCAACTTTCTCTCCATTTCTCTGAGCTCTGTTGCTAAAAGCAGCTCCGAATGTTTTCGGTGTTTCTATCCTTCTAAATCTGTGTCCCAATTCGTCGATAAGAGATTCGTAGTTACCCCGAACTGATTTGGATAGCTGGCCATACACAAACTCTCCTGCCCTGCCTTGAAGTCTGGGTAAAAGTTCAGCCAGTTTCTCATCTTTAGTCCAGCCTCTGATTTTAGCGACATCTTTAAATCGGTTATGCCACACTTCCCATTTCTCAGCCCCGGTAAATGATGGAAGCTTCGCATTTGATTGTCCGGGTGCAGTCCATCTAGACCTTTCTTTACTACTTCGTGCAGTTTGACTGTTGTCGGAATCATTATCACTACTAGCGCTGCTGCTGGTGGGAGGAGGGGTGATTTTTCTTCGGCTCGATGTTCGAATAATTTTTTCCTTGCTTCCAGTACTCCGTCTAGTCTTAGAAACTGGTCTGTCGTGACAAATCTGACTGCCGGACTGGTCACACCGGGCTGCGAATAGGAGGTAGACTACGGGGTAGTTCAATGCTAGAAATAGCTCCTGTTACAGCACCTTTGATAATGGAGGCTACATCCTGCATCGTTCCACGAGTACATCTCCAATAATCTCTGACACCTCTTTCCTCAGATCGCCTCTTGGTTTATCAGCTCCAGGCGTATCACCAGTCATAAGATTATCACCAGCATTTTTCTCTATTGCCTCATCTAAATTTGTTACATCACCTCGTCTGGATTCTGGGGGTTGCTGTTTATGTGCACCAGCAAATTCGGCTTCACTCGCTGTATCGTCTTCATTTGATTGGGCATCAGATTTCCCCCCACGTCTACTTCGTCTCGGACCAGGTGTTTTGAATAATTCGCTAATATCCATATTCTCCGGCCTGGGTAATTTCTCCATTCAGAATATAAATCTATGGCTGGGGTAGAAATCTCAAAAATCTCTGGGCTGGATACGTATCTCTGGATTCAATGTATGTAATGAATCCCACTTCTGACACCAAAAATGTTACGGTCAATTGGCACTTCGATCCCCGAAGAAATACTCAGTTGATCGGTCAGGATGGCGATTAATTATTTGTCTATCAATCACCTTTAATTTATCAGTTCTGACATCACCGGTTTTCAACCGGAACGTGCATTTCACCAAATACTCAATAAAGAATGAAGGAAAAATGCTGTTTGTATTCTCAATCAATGTTTCAATCTATTTTCTTCTGGCTTGTTTTCGCTGTTCATAGGTATCAACACCAAGATCCATTCCTGATCCCAGTCTGTGTAACCTCACGAGCACCAAAAAATGTAAGAATATGACTTCTGATGCACCAGTTACAATATGCTTCACACTGTGTATATTAGAAAAGAGGAGAGGTAAAAGCTCTCATGGTATAACTGTTATTTGTATAATTTCTTGTGTTAGGACAGCTGTAATCTCAAAGCTACCCCGAGGTCATCTGGCTTGGGATGGTTCATCACATCAAGAAGGGCGACAACTGTGGTCTGGAAGAGCTTCTGCAAGATCACATCAAGGGAGACAACTCCTGTGTAGTCCCGAGCTGCTTTGGGTCAGGGTGGGACGACTGACTGTGTAGGCTGATGACGTAATGACTGCACCTTGACTAGTCCCTTGTCAATGCTGACGTATAGATTACCTCTAGCTTTATTTTTTATGCCAAGCTCTTATCCCGAGCTTCTTTGGTCTGGGGTGGGCGACTGACTGTATAAATTGGTACCGTACTGACTTGGCCCCTTTTCAAGATTAACGTACAGATTCTCTCGTGGTTTATTTGTGCTCCGAGCTAATATCCCGACCTTCGTTTGATGCATTTACCCCGAGCTCTTATCCCGAGCTTTATTTGTTTTGTTTTTCCCGAGCTAGATCATCTCCGGTAGTTGTATCCCGAGTGTTTTGACCATGGGAGGAGTGCCACTGGTTCACCCGGTGTTATTTCATAGTGGAGGAGTTTTTATTTGTCTACTCACGGTCTAATTCGTGCCTTGCGTCTAATCGCAGTCGGGGTGACTTTACTATGCGTCTAATCGCATTCGTTGGTGTGGGCTTTCGCCCAAAGCAAAGTGAAGAAATCCCGTCGGTGTTCGTCTATTTATAGCTTGCTGGTGACCTCTGGCTGACCTCTAGTAATTCATAAAGTGCGCCAAAACTCTCGAAACCTCATGAGAACTCTTTGCCTCTAAATCATTTATCTAAAGATAATGGTCTACAATCTTCAGTGAATATGAATGATCGTCATTGAAGGAAGTTAATTCAATCATTTACAAAAGAGGAAACTCTGCGAAAGTTACTCTAAAATTACGTAAAGTTTGGTGCGAGAGTGAAACCTCGTTATCGATTTCCTCAAAACATGGCGACCATCGGCGAAACTGCTCGCCAAAATATGTGAATAAACATGGATTTACCGAACAACAATGAAAGTCATCTCACTACAACAACAGTATCAGGAACTAGAATAGTTATTTAATCGAAACAGTGAGTATTAACAACAGTAGCGACATATTTATCTTTAAGACAACAAAAGTTAGTCGCATTCTAACATGACAAAAATAGATCGTGGCTATTCTATCTGTGCCACATTACACCGCGTACAATAATATCCGGGGACAAACGCTCATTGGCGGTTATCGCTATTGTGTGGACAGAAATAAACTTCTGGGAACAATTTATACAACATCAAATATCATTCCGTCACAGTATTAGCACCAAATTCAAAAAGACAATCATAGTATACATAAACATAGGCTTGTTTCCGGCAAGAGAGAAGCGGTCAACAGTTTTTAATGATGCCGGCAAGACATCATGATGTTCCATAAATATCAAATCCGTATCGCTGATCAGTATTCTTAATCTATAATATTCGTTGCAAATTCGTCATCCAAAGAACGATGTATCTCAGTCACGCTTTGATTGTGACTGTTCATATGAGTACCATGAGGATCTTGAAGTACATGGGTTCATACGGCCCCTAGCCTCGGGTTAAGCGGAATTAGACACAAGTTACGAAACGTAACGCCATAGATCTTGCACGCTACGCTCCTACACTACATGTACAGGTCATTTCGAGTGAAACAACCATTGACACCCATAGCTGTATTCGGTCCCGTACAGGTCATTTTGAATGATAGGAATGCATGTACTGACCTGTTCATTCATCCGGGGACTTGTTTACATCCGTGTACATACGGGACCTTGTACATGTAGTGTTCACGTGATCGCCCCGTGATGGAAAAAACCCACCAGGGTTTAGAGTACGGGACCGAATACAGTGGTTGTTTTCACACTAGAGGGGTTGGAAGCAAAAAATTCACATTTCCCCATCTATATACCTCCCGATTTTTTTAGAATGACATTATAACGTGGTAAGGTGGAAACCTAAAGTGTTTTAAGAGACGTAAGCCCATTTATTTCAAGTTTATCGTACTTTTAACACAGCCGTGCAGGTAAAATTTGGCCTTTGAATTGTGGAAAATGATAAAAAAAAATATATTTATGCAGCCGTTAGCCCTATGAAATTTTCAGGATTACACGATAACATGCCAAGGTATAAATTTAAATTTGTTTTAGATCTCAACTCTCGTTTATTGAAAATTTAGCCCGCTTCCAAATCTTGCAGAAAGCACAGACCATTTTGTCTTTCTGGCCGAGACGATGTCCAGACAGAGGCGACTTCGCTGACGTCGGCGCGCACTCAGCCGGGTCCTCTACGGTAGAGTATAAAAAGCGTGCTGTCTGTCGTCTGCTACACACATTCATTCCAACCACATCATGACTGATGCTAGACGTGTACTCTTCAACACGCAATATCTTGACGATGCAACGGGTGTATTCATCGATATCGAAGTTTCGCAACAACACCAGCAATATCTTGACGACGCAACAGGTGAATTCATCGATATCGAAGGGACCACACAAGACAACGAGGTACGGCTGGAAGAGATTATAGACAATCTGTTGAGAGAAGAAGAAGAAGTAAAAGAAGAAGACAAAGAACAGACGGTAGAGGGTCGGAAGACTTTGACGGAAGGAGCAACAGCAGCAATATCTTGACGACTACTGCACGGAAATAACAAGACTGCAGAGGGACACAACACTGGGGGTGGTAAAGCAATTACCATGTCTCAAATGTTTTACCCACTACTCCAAATTCGCCCCATTTCCCTGTGGACAGCAAGCGTTATGTGGCTGCTGTATCACCAAACTTGCAGGGAGAGCAAGTCCTACGTCCAGTTGCATACCCATCCCGTGTGCACTCGTCCCGCTGAAATGTCCCCTTTGCGCCAAGAGGAAAGAGGAACTGCTCCAATCGTTGTAATCATTACAACTCATTCGGCCCTTATCAGGACCACCCAATTACTCCTGAAAGAGGAGCTTTGTAACTAAAAAGCACAAAAACACAAGCTCCTACACCTTGCATACACCTAGGTAAATAGCACCTAGTGAATGGGAACTTCCTACTAACACTACCTCCTACACACTATTAGTATGAATGTAAGTTACATAGTAATATCTCTAATAGATACACCGAGTATACCTGAAAAAAGCCGAGTGTAAACAAATTGTCTCTGCCCACACGGTCGTAAATTAGCACATGGGTCATGGCACACTTTGAGGGTAGTGAGTTGTTGGGATTGTCATAAAATGCACTCTATTTGAATGTGTATTTTGTGAGGTGCTGGAGATTGGCAATCATCATCGAATATGGAGGACGGCAGAAGGATTGGGTTGGCGCTGAAAAGGACCTGTAGGGTAATTCTTTTTGGAGTGAGGAGGTAGAGATTGGTAAGCATAGAGGAGAGGAGATTGACATGTAGGGGCTGATGTTAAATTGAAATGTACAAGGTTAAAAAGTCCCCTTTCGAAGGACATGGTTGGCCCTGAAAATGTTTTT